>OY754330.1:124710859-124982197 GCA_963573305.1 Pyrrhosoma nymphula
GGACAGAAGTTGACCCTTGAAGAATTAAGTTTTTTATTTTTATATTTTAATTTTTGTTTTCCAAAAATTAATTATCATACCAAGGGCTTTAAGAAAATCGTAATTACTGTGAATTTAATATGCACTTTTTCTGAAATGTAGCATTTTTGATGACAGACTCCCAAAAATCATGGACCTCGGAAGAGAAATTGAGGAAAAAAGAAATTTTAGCTTATCAAGTTCGATCAAAAGTTACATTTTGTTTGCCAAACATTTTCTAAGGTAATTTTCTATACCCTTATCGTTTGTAATCGTTTCACGTCTTTAATGGCGCTCATTTTCGCATTTGTATATTCATAACGTGCACAATAAAAATTTCGGATACTTTTTGCTTCATTTTGGAAAAAGTTAAAGTTCACATTTTCCTTAGCAGTTCTGTCTTTAAATTTGAGCTTGTTGTTTACGTTAACTGCCAAGGATGATGGTATGGTGGTATTAGCGCTATTGAGGTGGGTCATTTAATTTTAAACCTATGTTGTTTACACCCTCTACCTTCGTGCAACCGCTACTTTATTTGATAATGTTGTTAAGGTGGTTCCAACCCAACTGTGTGTGTCAAAGCCAATACTTAATGCCAATGCTTCGGTTTAAAAAATGCTACTTTCGCTGATTACTCGCGTTTGCTTTTGAAAACCAAAATTAAGGTCTAAAATTTGTAGATTATTCAACGAATATATCTTTAATGAACACTTTATTGTAGCCATAGACGCTGACTGCAGCGCCATTTCTATGGAATCACCATATTTTGACTTCAGCTATCGCATAAATTATCTAATGACTCGAAAAATAAGGTGGTAAGATGCATCCATTTTATTTTTAACCAAAATCCCGGGTTTTGATTCTTAATAACAATTATATAGAAAAATACTATATTTCACTGAGTTTCTCCCATTCTCCCACTTAACATCATGTAATTTTTAAGTCCAAATTGCAATAAAAATAGCGCGGAAAGGTAACATTTTGTTTTTCGTTTCAGATAGAGGACTAGTTTTTATATAAGTACTCATAATATGAATGAATTTGAATGGCATTTATGTCCTTTTACGGCGGAACCACCAAAAAGCTGTGTTGTTTCGTTGTTGATTTCATTTGTTTTATTAAAAATTTTCAGAGACTTTCGCTGTTATTTAATACCTAATATTATTTTTTTTATTTATCTACTGTCTGCTTCGAGGGAGTAGATGAATAACCGTAAGGCAAAAGACGAATGAGACGTTGCCGTATTTACCCATTATATCGGTGGTCTTGCCTAATCGTTGCATTGTGTGACATTTTTGTCAATAATGATTTGAATGTTTGATAGGTTGTGACTAATCATTCTGAATTTTATAAAAGTTCTCGCTTCGAATTTTATGAATAATTTTCCTTAAAAATGAAACATACATGCCAGTCTTCCTCATATATTTAATTCCTCTTATTAATAGTTTAGAAATGCTCTTCCTTTTTATTCTTGTATTCCTGTTAAGAATGCTTGAAAAAATTACTATGATTGCGTTTTAGGTAAACCATAAGCTCCAAATTCGTTTTTGATTACTGCAATTGAAATTGAGTTTGATAGTTTCTGGCGAAACGTTAATGCTAACATAATTTTCGCGTTCCATCATGCCAGTCTCTGACTGAAATTGCAATCACCTCCGCCACCTATTAATCGTCCCACTAATGTTTTGAGATTTCCACGATCGGAAGAGGAGGGATCCCTTTAACGACGTGTAAACCTTCCTCCCCTTCTTGCTCCTGAACCCCTTCAAAACCTTCTCTCCGGTTACGCTCTACATTCCTGGGGAAGAATTTTTTTAAATAGAAGCGCTTCCCTTCTTGGAACCCTCATTTCAGGGGTTTCACCGTTTCTCCTTTCGACGTTTCCCGTTAATTGGAAGAGCACACTCTCTCTCTACAGTCTCCAGGGTAGAGAGAGACCATCCCGTCGGGAGAATCATACTTTTTATCACCAAGAGGGACCTCATCGTAAAACCGTCTTGCCATCCTCAGGGCATGCGGCTTGAAGATGACGGATATATGAGAGGGTGATCTGAGGGAACCGCGTCGTCCTACTGTTTAATCTAGTTCGCAAACGCGGGACGAAGTGAATTTCTTCATCGGTTAATCTGAGAATCAAGCGTTTAGCCTCAGCGCAGAACCCAGAGTCAATCTTCCCCTCTTTTGAAAAGTGCAGGAGCATTTACGTATGTTATTTTGGGCCGAAAGAAATCAGTTTTAAACTGAAAGAGGTTTGCCTATCAGAATTTGCATGATTTTGGGTATTAATAATGAAAATATATTTTGAAATCGGTTTATTTAGAAAGCGATTTTAACTGCCGCCAGACCTATTTATGCAAAACTATATGTGAACTTTATAACAATCTAGAGGAAAATCCTCTCATATTTGTGATCTGGTTCTGGAAAAATTCTCTTGCGCCTGCTTAAACTACATGTCATATGATCACCTAGTAACAAAGTTTAATGGAAGACCCGTTAATGCGATAAGGTGTAATTGAATTCTAATGTTAAGCATGAGCTACTTCCGGCTGGTAAAATTCCATAATTCCTAGTCGGCCAGATTTCCTTCCCAGGGGATAATTGATAATAAGGATGTAAAGGGAAGAGGCGGAAATGTTTGGGATGGAAACCAGATGAGACCATTTACTACGTATATTTTCACTTGCTAATGAATCTCGGAGAATAATTGAAAGAGGATGAGTTACTCCGGAATGTTTTTTCTTAACCTTCTTTAAGTTGATAAATGAAAAGTTTTCTCATCCAGGTTGTAGATTGTGCTTAATGCGCGCCTTAAGTCATTGATTAGTGTCATTACTCAGCTCAAACACGTACCTAATTTTGCACTAGTTGTCGCGAAAGAAAAATATCGATGAATGTCTGTCGGAACCACCGTTTGGGGTTTCTGCTAGTTTTTGTGTCGTGCCAGCGTGTACGCCATAATACGAAGATCGTGTAGTTGTAATAGCACAGGAGATACCCTTCACAACCCAAAACTTTGCGTAAAACAAAAACCTAATCCACCTTGAAAAAATGAAAGCATTAATAATTTGAATGTAGGGTGATATTTTAACTGTGGAATAAAAATGAGGTATGATAATCAAAATCGTCGTTACTGATGAATAAATATAATTTTACAGCAGTTTAATGACAGTTCCACGTACCTTTCAGATGTCACTAAATAAAACGCCAGTATTACTGACCCAGAAGAAAAATACATTTTTTAAATTTAATTTATTGAATTATCAGCTATTAAATTAATCAGGGAGCTATTTCATGAAGTATGTTAAAGCCATTAGTGAGCTAAAAAATACATGTAGTTCATAGCGTCTCAGCACAGCCGATGTTCCAGACTAGTTTATGACTTTACCAGTTTCTAGCGAGTAATATAAAAAGTAATAATTGAAGACAACTTTTTTATGCTTGGTATATCAAGATATGTATTCCAATTTAATTTCACCTAAAAAATATAAAATAAATATTCTTTTATAGAAATCAAGAAAAAATATCACTCAGCTTATTAAAATATTTAAAACTTCTTTAGGGAGGCTATGAAATTTATAAACTTCTTGGGATGAATTGCTTCTAGATTTAGATGCATTAAATATTTTGTGTACCAATTTCTATTTATATTTTACCTGGGAAAGCCAACTCTCTTTAGTTGATAATTCACTGCCCTTCGTCTTTTTTATCCTCGATTCACCCTGAAGACGATGTTGAATTTAGCTGTTGACACTTCAGTACTGAAAGACTCGGCTACCTAGTAGAAAACCCGTGATATCTTCCAAAATCAAGGTACAACTTTCATGCTAGGTGGATAAGAGCCTATTTTCTCTGCTTCCGCGGTATTCCACCATGTTTGTAATTTAATAAGCATGCTTCTTTTACAATTAGGGCTTCGTGAATGATCTTCGGAAACGGAGTTAAGTGAGAATAGGTTTCTGCTTGCGTAAATATTACTAATGGTGGTAAAATTTTCTTACATAAAAAGCCAAACTAAATTGAATGATTCGTTGAGCCGTCAGAGTCAAGAGCGCCTCTCACCATCGCCTCCACTTGTTTTATTTCATACTCTTGGCCTCCCTTCTCCTAAAGCGACCACCAACCATTGATTTCATGGAACTCTCTTGCTAGAGGACATTTCAATGTATGCATAGCATCCCAAAATTTCACTCAATTGTGTCAATTTCAGCCTTTCGTTTTGAAATTGCTCACTCATGTTACTCTGCATCTAAATCTATCACCAACCGTGCTCGTAATGGTTGTTTTTAATGGTGGGGAAATGGAATTCACGCACGGAAATTCTCTGTCCCCGCCTCCCTGCAGTTCCGGACTCCTACCTTGCAGTAGACTACTGACTAAAGCAACTCGCTTAGTTCCGGTACTTGCCTGGGACATTTTATTACATTATTTAAATCTAGGCCTTATGTTTTGTCAGTGTAGTTTCCATCTGCATTTTGTAAATACCCGAATTGGAAGTTTACCTTTCGAGAGCTGTGTTTCGTTAATTAACCCACTTTTTCTCTCTGTCTCTAAGGAATTTCCAGTTACAATGACCATTTGAATCTGATGAATAGTCATGCCAAAATGGACAAGCATTTGGATTTTTGGCGGGATTTATTATTCATGGCGAACTCTGTTGTATTGCAAAACCCTTTTATTTATGAACGGGGTAGACCAATAGCGTTTATCGTGTCCCCCTGACTCAGGGTTCCGTAATTGAAGGATGAGGGAAGAGCAGGAAAAAACCGTGATAGGAATACTAAAATAGTGGTTTCGTTTGGAGGATGGAGAAGAGGAGGGTCGTTTTGGGTAGGGGATATGTTAGGTACGACATAGAAAATTAGATTTCCAAGGAAAGTCAAGGAAATGGAACGGAGGAATACAGCGTTGGAGATTATTATCCCGAAAACACTTGTTTGCCCATGGGAAATGAAGTTACTGAAATAGGTGAAAGGCTGCCGACAACCTGAAGAAAGTGTATGTATTTAAACCAAATTCGTTGGTCAAAACTTCGAAATGTTTGAAGTCGTTGTGTCTCAGTAAATAGATCGTTTGATTACTGACCGTACATGCCGTATTCACAAAGAAAAAATCGATACGATACAATTGCTCTTGGTGGTGTAGTTCATTTTTCAAATGTTGAAAGGCAAATAGCTTGAGAAATGACTTTATTAAGTGGAGTAAGGTTGATACTCTAAAGTCTCCTCTTCCACCTTATACGTGGTTACATGGGAGAACATGATACGAGCAATTCATATTAACCATAAAATACGGTCTTAAAATATTAAGGCAAAATAAAATAATTCTACGCATTTTACAGAATAAGGAGTTGAGAGCAGCAGCCAAAATGTTTTCAGTGGAAATGTTTATTTCAGTGGTAAGCACGGAAGAGGAAGATGAACGATTTGACTATAGGACAAATTGAGGGCCGGCCGAAAGTATGTGGAGTATAAGAGAAAATTAATAAGGGACAAAGTGATTACTATGAGTAGGATCGTCAAAACATATACCGTAATTGGGTAGTTGGTATAGTTGGAAATTATCTCCATAGAACCTACAAATAAATTGAAAGAAGAGCAAATGTTGAAGTCGTAGTTTTTCCGCAGGTCTTTTGACAGTGTTGTGCGATTTCTGTCCTAAAAAGCGCTGTTTTTTTTATTTTTCATGCTTCCCTATTTCCCAATATTTTGGAAATTAATTTATATTGAAATTTCTCCTTCAATTACCCATTCAATAAGTGACGAATTCCTGAGAATTATTTTTATGAACTATTAGCATGTGAATTCCTGAGGAATTTTTGTTTCGCCTGCGCATTAAATTTTTTTCAAGGTATGGCCGCTGAGTGGTGGATTTTCCCTTCTAGAAGGAATTAGTCCGTCTTCCCCTGGTACCATCTCCTTTAATCCCCGTAACCCACATCACTTCCTCTTCCAACCTTAGCCACTCGTCTGGAGTTAGCCCGGCCCGGAGCCTTCATCCTCAGTTGATGCCGTTCCATGACATACAAAGCCTTGGATCGGGGGAAGTGGTGTTATAGGATAGCGTTAGGAGAACCTTAATCGGTCGAAATTAAAATTGAGACAGAATGGGGCAACTCGAAATTGAAAGCCTAAATTAAGGTTTAAAATTTGTAGATTATTGAACGAATACATTTTTAATGAAGACTTTATTATAGCCATAGACGCCGACTGCAACGCCATTTCTATAGAATCACCACATTTTGACTTTAGCTACCACATAAATTATCTAATAACCCGAAAAATCGACAGCTTCTTTGCCTTATTTTTATGTTACTAGCATTCAAGTTACAAGCGTTGGAAGCTAGTAATGTAAACGGTCCAAATTATGTGTCATGATGAAATAAATATAATTAGTAAATTTTGTGTCATAATGTCTGGAGGACGTTACTAATGTTTGCAATGTTTGCGTAAAATGTTTTGTACTGTGAATAGCTGTTTTGCTAATAACGATATACTATTATTATTATTAAAATATAAAATTCTGTTCTAATTAAAGTTCAACCTTGATAGTACATACGTGGTTGTGAGGCAAATTTAAAATGAGGCTTATGAGCTTGAGTCAAGGCGTTTCTCCATCATTAGCATCGCCCTATAATTCGCATAGACATGATAATTGTATATTTCCCGATGTTTCACCCTCCATCGCATTCTACACAGTGCAATTTACAGTCTTATTGTAAAGCTAAATAGCGTGGAAAGGTAGGATCTTATTTTTGTTGTTCTTCTCATTTGAAATACACGTTTTTCTGTGAGTAGCTGGAACATGAACGAAATGATATTTAAAGTCACTTTACGGTTGAGCGACCTCTAAGCATGCGTTCCAAACCAAGCGCATTTTTTTTTGAATTAATTATGTTGTATCAGGACTGATGTGGTGAAACTTACACGCGACAATAGTTATTTTCAGATACACTCTTTTCAGTGTGATTGATTAATATGATTGTCTCCGGAGCCTTGACATTAATGGGATGGAAAATGATGTTAAACAACGTAAAATATTGCATATAAAAACTGAACAATAGAAAGCTGCAAAGAATATTTCTTTCCTCACACATATGTTCCTTTAATTTGGCGTTCCTCTCAGTATTTACTCTCCCTTGTCCCCTTTTCCACTTACACGCCACGTTCCACATCCCTCACGGACAGATCAAGCTAACCTTTGTGTCGTTGATTTTTTTCGTCGCACGTAATCTAACTTCCTCCTGCTTCTCTTGCTCCGACCGCCTGGTGAATAGTTGACAACACGCTAGAGCATTGGAGTATTTCTAGTCTACCATTTTCCATCCCTATGTCTATTCGTGGGAAGCGAAAAATGGCCCATTAAGGCTTCTGGGAGTGTAAGGGAAACTCTTAAGTCTATGTCTCGAAACCGAACTCGCTTCATTCCCACCAATTTTTGTAAATAATCTGGGACAGCAGCCACCTTATCTTCCCCTTTAAGCAAGATCATTTATTTATTTTGCAATAGATCAAAATACAGCTAGGCTGACCTATACATTGGATATTGAACGTATTATTAACCAAAGAGTGGAATGATCAGCAAACAAGCTAATTAAACAAAAATACAATTGAATTAGTTATATCAACAAATGGAAGGATTACTTTGCGTTGATTATTTCGTGGAGCGCATAATTAATTCATGTCAAGTAAAGGGCAGTCGGTTGGACAGCGATTTATGATGATACGGTAGAAGCCTCAACTCTTGGACCATTATTGTTTTTAATTTTTATTATTAATTTACCAAGCGTCTTAAAAAATTCACAGCTGTTTACATCGGGTGCTTTAGTAAGCGTAAAAACGCTACGGCAGTAAACAAGTTCCACCTCAAAAATGTAATTTTCTGTCTACACATCGATCAGAATCTGTTGAACTGGTGTACGATAATGCCGGAATGCGGTGGTACTGGAAGATTTTGGCACAAGTTTCAGTATTTTTTTACTTATGCACTAATACTATGCAACTCGGGAGTTAATATAAAATACACCTGCCTATTACGTGTTGAATTTCGGTCATACAATGGCTTAAGTTGGGAAAGGGTCGAAATAAATTCAGCAATAGTTCAAAATTTCACGGTGCTCACTGCCATTTAGATGACACAAGAAAGGTGAGAATGAATATTTACTTTTCGTCATCTGATTTAAAAGTCAAGAGGATGGAAGTGACGTACAGAAATGTAGTAGACTTAAAATAGTCCAACTTCATCCAGATACATTTTAGAGAGCTTGCTGGAAATCCTTGATGTCAATTGAAAGATGTCAATTTCGTCGATCACCGTGGAAGGAAAACTCAACAATGAAACTGGTTTCATGAATGTGGATGTCACGGATAGATTTACGAAAACATTTATTGTGGGACATTACCCACTTATAATCAGCCAATTTTGATAAAATACACATAATTATGGTGTGTTTAAAGAGGATTAGACCGGGTTGGAACTCAATACTCTCATTGACTCCCTATACCAGGTTCTCTAACCCCGGTTGGGATAGCATTTGTCTTTGTAACGGTAGAATTAATCACGTATGTTTTCAAACACAGGGTCAAAACTCTTTCCCGTCCAACCTCCCCACAAAGTGCATCACGTTCTTCTCCGTTGGGGCGCGCCTATCGGATTACCGGAGCCGTCGGGAAATGGAAGGGAACGATGACTGGTTGCTTGTTCTGCCACTCCCAATTCCGACGGACGGAGGTTGAATGAAAAAGAGCACGAATTTCTGAGCCCCTAACTAGATCCTTCTTTTCCTTGCCTTCCATTCCCGTCCTCAAGAACCGCATTACTGTCTCATACTTACGCTCTCCTTCCTCACCTTTTGGTTAGTTTTTTATTCGGCGGGCTCTGATGCCGCACTTCCCTCCCCGCAGTCCCTCAACTTCATCCTCTCACCCTCAATCCTGGCAAGGGTTCTATTCTTCGGGAATAATACAATTTTCGGGCCTTTCCCAGGCGATGGACGCATTCCGATCCTACCGCCCGCTCCGTCTCATCCTTTCCACCTTGAGGAAAGGTCCGTGCGCATTCATTGTTTGGCCGAGGAAAATCGAGGCCGAGGTCTACTGGGCGATTCTCGGGTGAAAGAAAGAAGTCGCGTGAAATTCGGGAATCTTTCTCTTCTTCCTCTCATACTCTCTATCTACCCTCACATTCCATTCGTCATTCCCTAGCTCGGCATCTTCTTTCTTTCACCGCTTCCCTATCTCATTGTCCCCGATACAGGCTGGCATGGTATCTCAATTCATGAAAACTGAACCAATACCCAAAGCATGCGGCAATCTTCTTGTTTTGCCTCCCACATTTCCCCCGTACGCGTTCTTTCCTGCGTAAGATGATTTATGCGCCAGCGCTTTAGGGATAGCAATGATATCACTTAAGCAATGGTACGGAAAATGGTTACATAACCTTAGAATTTGTATTTGGCCGATTTTAATCACTTATAATTCCTTATTCCCCATCAACTATCCTGCTAAGATTTTCATCAGTGGAATTTGCCTGTAATTAAAAGGTAATTGGAAAAGTCTCATGTAATAATTTAGATATTGGATTGGTCAATTGAAGTTTTATGATCAAATTTGGCATCTCTTTGTCCTGGACTGGACAGAAATATGTTGTTTTTAGCAGGAACGTATCTATACTCTTACATTTCGCACACTAAAAATATCTTCATAATAACCACATGGCGGTATCATAGTGGACAAAATACAAATATGCCTTTGTTACTGTAAAACGAGGGAAGTCATTGCGTTATATTATTTTGCGATCTTAAGAATTGTTGTTGGCTCATTTAAGTGATGCGATCGTTGTGAAGAAATCCATCCATACGTATGAGAAAAAAGTCAACTTTATGACATATTTTAATTATTAGGCTTGGTTATATAACATATGGGCAACTATTTTCTCGTTATTGAAGCGATATTAATACGTTCTTCTGACGATAACTCGCACGTCAATGCATCAACAGTCTGATGTAATACACCTAACCCAAAATCTCAGTGAACATTAAATTAGTGTTAAGCCTACGTCATCTTGCGGTTAATATTAATAAGTCACATAAACAGGCCTTTAAGTAAGAATGTGTATTCGAAAGAATAAATTCAACGGATTAAGTCAAGAGTTCAAATCGGACGTCTCCGTTTCACTCATAATGATTTTGGGATAACTCTCTCTCATAACAAAGTTTTAAATAATGAGGGCAAGGATCACAAATGAATTTTTATATCATCCACGGGAATCCTTGCCCAAGGGGCCACTCATTCACGCCTGGGACTCCGCAAGAGGTCCGAGCGGAGGAGATTCCTCGTCTCCGTTGACTTTGTAGAGAAGGGACGAGAGGGAAATTTCATCGTCAGTTTAGATTTCCCGAGTCTCTTCTAAGGGGATGGAGGTGAAGGAGATGTGGTCTCACGCCGACTGAGATTCAATGTCTGATCTCCGTGAGCCCCTTGGAATTCCTGCCGCAAACGTACACGTGTGAAAATGTCGAAAAAGTGCAATAAATACGTCAATGCATAATTATTTGAAGGGCATCTCCTTACTTCCGGGTGGGATCTCGTACAGGACTTGCTCAAATTTTAATTATTATTTTCTTCCCCTCATACATAGGGTAATTGGGAATAGGAATATTGTTGCCGTAAACCAGAGGTATTTTCAATGGAAGCCTACACTGCTCCAGTTAATTAATTTCTAATCACACAATTTGTTGTGCCTTCTTTTGAAACTGACTACACGAACATACCGATAAATTTTTCACTGTCAATAAGTACTCCTGTCTCAGTATTTTTGACCTACTTACGATAAAACCACATCTCACGTCAGTCTCACAATCAGCGGCATTTTTTTGTCAGATCATCGAACAAGCATACTGAAAGGAATCCGGTAACCAAAACATTCTACCTGAAGTCGTGGTACCGGCTTGAACGGTCAAACATTAGATAAATTATGTTTTACCTGAAATATTCGTTATGCTACCGAATAAGAGAAATCAATTGAAGCTAAACTCAAACACTGAAATTACAAAAAAATCAATTACTTGCCTTATTCTTAATTTCTACCACCTTGTAAAATGCTATGATCTTGCTACTAACTATTACCTGAAGTGATTAAAGACTAAACAATTAATGGTATTTTTTCCTTAATGTTCTGAAAAAATATATGGAAATTCAGAGATAAGTTTCTGCTTTCATTTGTAACCATGCATGCATGGTGTATGTTTACGTATAAAAGAGATAGTAGTATTGCTATTTCGTGAAAGACATGCATAGTAAATTGTTAAGTGTCAAAGATCCTCCATGTAAGAACACCGAAGTATTTGTCGCTACAGATTTGGGGCTGACGCGTAAATGGATGTATGCTGCATTGTAGTAGTGGTGAAGTGGGTCACGGAAAAAGTGATTCTTCTTATGACTTCAAAAGCTAGCCTGCGTAAACAAATCGGAAGACATTTCGCAAAAAAGTTGCGTAATATGCTCGCATCTATAAGGGTGCGAAATGTTTAGAAAAACACGCATCGGTGACAGTGACGAAGTACCCGACATCAAAGGAGGGCGAAGAAAATTCGGTATCGCGAGACAAAAACCCCTGATGCAACCCCATTGCACAGCCGAGAATAGCCACTTAGGGTTGCGTCCGCGGGGCACTTACTATGAGGATTTGCATCGGCGTGCACTGATTTGTAAGCACGGGAGTTATTTTGTGAGGGGTTGTAGCAGTTCATTCCAGAGGTGGAATGGAGAATGATGGATGCACAAACGTCCGACACGTGCGAGGAGAAGGGGGATGTTGTTCAAAAGAGCCCAGAGAACGCCCCGCATGCCCGTGGATGCTTGGACGGAGAGAAAATGGCCATGACAAATGAGGGCCGTCACGCGAGTGAACGTCTTCTAGTGCGTGAGGCCTTAGGAGAGGGAGGGTCGGTAGATTTTAAGGCAAGGGCGGGTGGGCGGGTCAGGGTGGATTATATAATTAATGGTGCGAAAGTTTGGTTTAAGCTTTCTGGGCTTCGAACAGGTGAATAGGAGGAAAAAGGTATCCGAGAAGGGGATCGGAGAGTTGGTGCGGTCTGAGACTGCCGGCCGGTCGTGCAAATGGGTTAGCGAGGAAGATCTGTGGGCTGAGGGAAGCAACAGCTAGGGCGTGATCGATTTTAAGCGGATATTCACTTTTGTCTAATTGATCATTGTGATTTAGACCACGGAGACGCTGTCTTGTGAGGCATAAAGAAAATTTATCTGCTAAAAATCTTTTTTCCTCTTAGGGTTTTTCAGTCAGGCTTGAGGATAGTGGCGACATATCTCGTGAAAAATTCAATATAGAATAGTAATTTGAATAGAATATATTTGTGAAAAATATAACTGAAAGATAATCAAATTAGGAAAATCATGGGGAATTAAGTGAACTTATCTTTTGCGCATAATTATTATGTCAACTTATATTTTCTCCATATAACTTGAAAGAGAATATTTGTTTATTAATGACTACCTACAAGTTTTCAACTTGGTGTTATTTTGTTGCTGTTTGGAATTTCTCTTCTAGAGAGGAAATGAGACTTAGGAGCTTACGCTAACTTACCTTGACGAAGACAAATATGAGTTGGTAGCAACTTCAAAATGCATTTATTTAATTATCTTTGCTCTGTACCTCTCTGAATGCTTGGATGAAAGCTCTAAGTGACTAGAAGACACTGCATTTTACTCATATTATTTGCATTGATATCGCTATATTTTTATGGAATTGATTAAATAAATTGTACTAAACAGAGAGGGTCGACTTCATGGCTTAAAAGTAATAATGGGCTGCGGAGCAGCTAAAGTGATGTTTCTTACCTAGTAAAGTTGATTTTAGAGCAGTAAAATCTAAATTAATACGTATGCTGGTCCCAAAGCACAAAGCAGTGGCCAAACCACAAGATAACTAACAAATGAACGTATTGTTTTAACATCACTTTCCTCAGCTATGTAAAAATGTAAATAGATGGAAAAAAGCATAACAATGCAAATACCAAGTAATACTTATAATGGCGTATGAACAGAGCGTTTTCAATCGCTTTCTATAAAAATACTCTACACTAACAAACAGTAAAAGCCATTTTTGCAGACATTTTAGAATTCTTTCTGCAAACTTTCACTTCTTTCACATCGTAAGGGATTAACATAACTTAAGTAACATAAGGATTAACTTAGCACCCATCTACAGTAAAGACCTTCAAAATATTGTTCACTTTGATACGGCCACTATTGAATGAATATTTACTATGCAGTCGTACGGGATACTATCTGCTAAGAATTGTTAGTGAGTTTATTGACTCTAACTAATCTTACGTAGAGTTACGTAGCATGCACAAATGAGTAAATGGTAGCGTTAGATATCCCCTCATACGGAATGTTACCATAATAATTTCCGGGGGAAAAATGTAACGCATTGTAACGCATTTTGCTTTGCTCGCGGCTAGTGTGGTCCTCGTATATTTCCTTTCACACTCCGTTGTTACACTTTGCCGGGTGTCACAAGCGTGTGTGATGATCTAGATGGGCTGCGATAGATGTTCAATCAAGCCATCCCTTTGTTCTCCTAATCGAATGCCAGTTTGGACACGATCGCATGGATGGATGGTTTAGATAGAAGGTTAATCGGGTAATCAAGTGTCATACTACTCGTCCTCCTATCATCAAGTATGACCTCCTCGACGTTGGAGTCGAGTGTGCCATTTTGCGTTAGCCAATCTGGAGCTTTAAGAGGTGAAAGGAGTCGGCGACCTTGGAGGAAAAAAACTAAAATATATCTCTTGAAAAGCAGTAAGCAACTTTTGGTACACGCATTGAAAATTTTTCATAATATATTTCGTACTTTTAGAATCGAATTCACTCCAAAAATTAATAAGCGACTGAGAAACATCTTATGTATCCTCTCCACCCAATAAATTTTCCCAACATTTTGCAACTGTCTTTAAAGGTATACATCATATTTATCTTCCTTTCACGATTTCCTTGCTAACGTCAATAATCTCAGAAATATAGAATGTTACAGCGTGTTTCAGAATTTTTGATTGGCCAAGCATGCTAATTAAGAGAAAGCTTGGTTATATTCCACACCATTTCCAAGGCAAGTCTTCTCTTGTTCACCAGTTTTGACCCAAAACTTTCCCACTAAGTGACGTACTCTAAATGTTTTAATTGGTTGTTGCGTACCGTTGGGCAGACAAGGCTTGTTAAATACATTCATCTTCATTTGACAGATCAGTTATAAAATTCGATGAAGAGCTTTTTTTAACCGCTTCAAAGGCTAAGATCAATTAACTAAGGGGATTTTGTGATGGAAATTTATCCCGATAATTGCTGTTTCACGTGAAGAGAGGGTAGAACTCGAGAGATTCGTAGCTTTTTTCATTCGGATTGTTGACGTCAATCACGCTCAGCAGATTGAAGACATATCTTCAATTTAGTTTGTAAGAATGCACTCCATCAGACCAAATTTTTGACCACGGGGAAATATGTCGCGGTAGAAACGTGAATAACTCAATATCTTCAATAATTGTGATGATTACTGGATAAAAGATAACTTGGGGTTTTATCTTTCAAGAAAAGAATTTGACCACTTTTTTATAGATCTTTTAAATCAAACATCTATTTTGTAAACACCTCAGCGTTTTTCATTCCAATCGTCAATTTAAAAGTGCACTCGTGTATTCCCTTTGTAATTATATACCACTCTTAGCTAAAACTATTTAAATTTCTAGCTTTCAGATGGTGTTCAGTATATCAGTATAAATTAGCCATCTCTGATCAAAATTCAATGGAAACATTATATTACTCTTTGAATTATATTGCATTCATTATATTGCTCTGTTGTTCATATTATTTTATCCCGCGTTTCTTTGCGGGAGAAAAATAGAAGGTTAATTTTTCCGCTCGGCCTAATTTTGGCCGATTGCCCAATACAATACTGATAGCTGGCGATTCGAGAAATCCACCTATCTTGTATTTGCCGGTGGCCATGCAGACATATAGGCTATAACGGATTCTCGGAAATTCATGTCTACCCTCATTCCCTAACTGCCACTCATTACTTTGAGTAAATAAACGGCAGCAAAAGCGAGTTTAGAGGGCCTCCTTCCCTGGCAAAACGCTCGCTGAACGTTTACTAAAGCTTGATGTGAGAGAAACTCACTGTAAAATACACATTTACTTCTATATAATCGAGATAAACGTAATCACGAGCTAGCCACGAAGCCAACGGTGTTTCGACTCTCATATCAAAAGCATTGAGGACGGATGTACATTTATCCAGCGAAAATAATGATAACACTGAAACAAATAGAGAGAGGAAATCTGAACTTTAAACAAAACACTAAATAAAAGTTGGAATATTACTATGTGGAAATTTAGCGACAACGGAGCACATGGTATTAGCATAGTAATCCCAGAACGTTGGGTATCGCTTCTAGGGAGTAAAAATATTGATTATATTTTTCCCTAACGTCCGTGAACAGAGCTTGTAATATAAATTTAATATTTAGAAAATATATCATGAGTAACTTTTCCTGTTCTGAAGTGGCGATTTCTTTGGATCGGTCGTAAATCACATAGATGATTTGTCATGCAACTATATTATATAAAATTATAATAGAAAGAAAAATATTATATTATAATCATTCAGCAAAGGCTGAAACTAGCTCAGATTTAACGTGTTTCATAAAACTTGACCATGGTGTTCTCGGGATTATATAATGAAAAATCAATAGTACCTAATATGAAAAATAAGTCATAGTCTTGGTGTAGCAATTGGTGCCCTTCGTTAAGCTTTTTTGATTCTTGAACTTTGATGGGTTTTATATACGATGACGGTTTAGGTCATTATCAACGTGTGCAACGCATTAACTGCCGGTCAGGTTAACATTTTGTTTACTCCAATTACCGATTATAACAGATATGCTGAATGGAATGGACAAGGTAACGAAGGAAACTGGCTTGAGTCTATTAAGTGATGAGTATGATAAAGAAAAAACGAAGAATATAAAAAACAACTACGGTAAGGAAATGATAAATAAATAAATGTAACATTGGTCATAATCAATCGATAGTCTAAAAAGACAATGAGCGATAGGTTCGAGCTGAATTGGGAGGTAAGAGTGCGACAGATGAAGGATTAATGGAATTGGTGAAATTCATGTTTCTTTTCAGCATAAAATTTACATGCAGACAATGTCTGAAGTTTAAAATCCATTTGGAAAGATATGGGTTGTTGCAGTGAAAGAGTTCGTTTAGTCACATCGTTTGTAAAGGAATTCGAAGATAGGCAAGAGAAAGAATTGCAGGTGATCTATGGTTTCCGTACCATTGCTTCATATTTATTCAGACTTCGACATATTATGCAATTTTCAGTATGCCGAAACCTTTGCCGGTTAGCGTAATTAAGAGTGGAATCGTCTTGATGCAGGTACTCATGTCTATAGAAAGATCAGCAAAGAATTCCACAGGTTGACACCGGAGACAGTGACTTGTATCCATCCATGGATTTAGACCGACTTATCCTGAGAATTTTCCGATAATTTGGAAATCGAACCCATTCATGCAAAACATTCTCCTCCTTTCCCTTACATTTCTTTAAATCAGCTATGATCTGCTAATACCCATCATATAATTTTTTGCGTTTGTTACCCCTCATTTTATACTACCACATATCCTCTCTTCTGTTTAGCAGCTTACAATAATCAGTCACCACTTAATTCCACTTTTTTCTCTATCTTCGATTGGGTATTGAAGCAGTAATTGATGTGATGACAATTAGGCATTTTAGTCGGAACTAATCGTCATGAATGAGTCTATTAAGCGTAAACTCAAATGCGTGACACATTTCGTGCGTCTGAAAAAATAGCGCAAATCACCACAAATATCGCGCCCACTAAAACGGATTTCGTGAGATAATTAGGCAGTTCCACGTCAATATGTTTATTTATAATCAACGTAACATCCGACAATTGCATACCCACGCCATTGAAAGTCATTTAATGTCACAGAAATGTCGTATAATTGCTTCAACAAAATTAAAAATTTCAATAAAACAAAAAGTCAACGTCAATATGTTTGTTTGTTTTACCATTGTTATCGATAATTGCATACCCACGCCCAAAAATCAAGTAATGTCACTGACATTACGGGGCTTAGGAATTCCCAAACCTCGGCGAATTATTGAACGTTGCTGAGAGTGGAGCTGAGAAAAGACAAACTCGTAAGAAACAAGCAGTTTATTTATTCTATTCCCAAGTAAAATGCGTAGAAGTTTAATGTGTATTTTAAGTGATACGTTTTGGTGTCTACTGCTTTGTGGCACAAAAATCTAAACCAACATGGTGGTGTGCTTTTTTATGCACTTTGCCCAAGTATGTTCTTATAATAAGCATTTAATTCCAGAATGAGTTTACAACCAGCGGGCTTCCAATCTATGAAACATCATTTCAACTATTATTACAGCTTACTAATCTAATGTGGCTTTAGGCAATTTTTACGCCTTGAAATTTTGATTCCGTATCCATTAGTCTGCAGATAAATGGTTTTTGAATAAGCGTTGCGCCTAACCAGTTCTCTGGATTGGCGAATTAACGAAAATTTTAAAGGAGTGTTAATTTGTTTAGCAACAGCAGACGTTATCCCTTTTTTGCCGTTCCAACAGTTATTAGGATGGGTAAAGGTGAGCTTTCGTCTCGCACTTTCAAAATTTGTTTTTGGAAAACGTAGGAAACTGACGAAATTAAATGTGATACCTAGAAGTAGAGGAAGAACGCGGATTTGTAAAAATGTATGAATCATACCCGTGCGACTAGTAGTTTTTGAGATATGGCCGTTTGAAAATGACCAATTTCGCGATTTTGTCGTGAGTTTTCGACGCGAATCCAATGAGATTCGGGTGGAAAGGGATGATTTTAATCGTGAAGCTGGTTTTCATTTTTAACAGTTCCTGGAATTCCATTTTAAAAATAATCTGGGGTAAAACAACCAATACTCCTCATTTCCGTCGACGTAAATCTCAAATTTCACCCTCCAACCACTCAGAAGTTACCTTGGACACTGATTATAAGCCAGCCGTGCATGAATTTCACGAAATTAACCCTGAAGACAATGGACGAGTCGTCAATCGAAACGGCGGTATTTTTTCAAAATTAGTCTGAAGGAATTACCGAGATGAATTTACACTGAGCCTACGCATTGGAAAACATAACACATTTTTTCCATCTTTGTTTTATTTTTCTAATCTACCGATCCATAAAAAAGTATAAGGAAGACCATAGGTTCTGATGAACTCTTTTTTAGATTTTCGCAGCTCATTGTTTACCATCACCATGTTTGTTCGAAGGTCACGCCATTGACATCGAGACGGCAAGAGTACTACACAAAGAAAGCAGTTACTTTCCACGGCTCATAAGGAGGCGATTGAAATAGAAAAAAGACCAAATAACATCAGTAGAGAGGATAGTTATAAACTCCCTTATACCTGAAAAGACTTATTCGAAATTAAGTTTTTCACTTCTCAAAATCATCAACTGCTGGAATTGTTTATTTATTTTTTGAAAAAGACCATTGTTGTTCTTAAAAGCCCGATGAAGCCGGCAGCATAGAACGGCGAAACTGTTCCATAATATTAAATAATTTAATCGCAGAACCAAAAGCCTGAATACCACAAGACCATAGGTCGTTCAATCCTAAGATTGGTTGATTGCAGCCCTCCATTCTCCCCTATTTAATGCTAGTTCTCTTACTCCGTGGTAGTTCGTCTTGTGTACTTTTCTCTTCATTTGGTCTATTTATTTATCCTTTATCTTTCCTCTAGGAACTTTTCCCTCTATTTTTCCTTCAATTATATACTTCACAAGCTTATTGTGCCTCAGGGTGTGGCCAATCCATCTGGTTTTTCTTCTCTGTATAGTGTTCCATATATTCTTTTCCTCGTCTACCCATCTGTAAACTTGCTAATTTCTTATTTTATCCGTCCATTTAATCTTCAGCATCCTCCTTTAACCATGTTTAGAATGCGTCTAATATTTCCTGATCTACTTTTCCAATCGTATTAGAAGAATGGCTTAGTAGGAGCAAAATAAGAGGAAAATAAATTAACGATTTAAATAAATTTTTCCTGGTTTATCATAACTAACTATTTGACATCCGACGCATGCATCAGAGGAACTAATAGTAGAAGTAACAAACAAACGTAAAATATGCGAATGCGTTCTTTAGAATTCCTCTCATGATCGGATCAATTGCATTCGTTACTCATTGGCAACAGTTTTAAAATGGGAACACAATTTTGAACCTTTTTTTAAGGTAACCACAAGCTATTCTGTTCACTTGTAAAATAAGTAGGTACATGGGTAAATTAATCACTAAAATTACATCTGTATAAAAATTATTGTACAGATTAAACGTGTTAAAATAAAACAGGCCATCATTGATTTTTACCAAAACGTTTAAATGGTCTACATAGATGAACGCAACTCAGTAGGTTTTGGTATTTTGTTTATCAAATATTAGTAAGATCATCTGTGTGTATGCCCATTTAAAGCTGTTTCTAATGAGACTATTGTTGATTAAAATTAAATTTTCCTCTATGTATCCGTGAAAAATCTTGGTTTTAGGCCAATGGTTTAAAATTTCCTTTTTTCCGAGACTGGGAAAAAATCGGAAATAACTTTTTTTTCCCCAGGTTTCTCCCCAAAATTTCAGGGTTTTTTCGGAGGCTTCACATCCTTAAAATCTCACCCCTTCCATACCAATCCAACAGGAGGATCGTTTGTAATCCCATTTCCTCACTGTTTCTCCGCTTCCGAAAACCTCCTGATACACGCAAGGTGGTGTCATAAATTCACCATTCCGACCGCAGGCGGAGCAACTGACGGCTCCCTCGCTGAATTCATTTATTTATTTACTTTTTGGAAGGGCCCATATGGGAATGACATCCACCCCTTAATAGCTCAGTTCACTCCTCTTCTCTCTCCTTTACTCCCATTCCTTTTTCTCAAGACCGTTCGTATTTAACTTGAAAGAGAAATAAATGTAATAAATAAAGAACATTACTTAAGAACAGAACGTAACTAAGTTCAGGCTGCAGTCACCCGTTACCGTAAAGCAACCAGTGAGAATATTTATCTCTTTCCTTAAGTAAGTTCCTTTCCTATCCTTTAAAGACAGTGTCCCACGGTTCTTATTTTCGTTAAATAATCCATGAATAATTCATGAAAGCACATAAAACCGTACTGCGCATGCATGTTTCAATATATTCTTTGAATTTTCGTTGAATAGGTAACTCTGTACATTCTTGACGAAGTACGACAAATCAATTGGATTTCCTGCATGCATGCGTTTTGACCATTCCCGTGCCAGAGACTTCTTCGACTTCTTCAGAAGAATGCGGCATTCAAGTGCGCCATAATAACCGACAGTTGATATATGGTAAATATGCAAGTATTATACACGCTATGTATTTGAGGGAATTGGTGGTACTATTCCATTGCAGAAGTAGAATTGTATTGTGAAAAAATTCGTTGTTAAATCGCGTGTCTTTTTATGGTAAAATAAATCGCGCATTATTATTAGGAAACTGATACGTTGGTATTTCGACGCACATTATCGTGAGCCAGTATGTTTGTTCATGCAATTAATTCAGTTGATACTTCAGGCTAAAATTATTTTATTGTAACTACTATACTTTGGCTAGTTGACGTTGTGGAAAACTCTTCGATATTATTTTTTCTTGCCAATTGTGCACGATAGGTTCTTCACAGCAAAACATTCTTGTTCAGACTGTCAGCCGGTCAGCATCTACTTCATGAATTTTTTTCACCCGTGTGACATCGATGCATATACGTATGTATTTCATGATTAAGTTTACTAAATAAGTTACCATGAGACAAGGGCTTAAGTTATATTTTAATCTAGTTTGTGGTGGTGGTTAAGGTGCACCCACCGTAAAATTAGTTAATCGTTTATTTCGTTTTTATAATCGTATTATAATAGTTTTTTACCAATTTATTTATTTAACGGATACTCATTAACCTAGTATATTAGAATGAAATGTTATACTTATGATGACTCGTTTAAAGTGTAGGTCGTGATTAAAACATTTTATTCTATTAGACTTACTGCAGTTAATGAAACAAGAGCAATTTCCACAAGTATGACATTTAATGCACGACCGGTTTCGCTTTTTACAGCATCTTCAGGTGTGAGTACAGCTTCTTCAGGGGTCAGGGTACAGCTTCTTCACCTGAAGATGCTATAAAAAGCTAAACCGGTCGTGCATTAAATGTCATACTTGTGGAAATTGCTCTTGTTTCATTAACTGCAGTGATGTTCCGGTTCCACTCCATCACGCCTGAAACCTCAGATTCTATTAGACTTAAGTTATTCATTGTAAATAACATGAAAAATCTCAACAAAGCAATACATTTTATTCGGATGGTTATATAATTAGGTAAGTATTCTTTATTTGATAAGAAAAACGAAATCATAACGTTTCCCTTCGCTATTTACAGACTGCACTTGAGACTGCACTGGTGTTAAGGTAGTTTCAGCGACATTTATTTCAATTTCATGTTTGCAAAAAGACGATGAATTTGGGGAAGTATAGATAGGTTAATCAGTGGACACTCAGTGGTAGATAATTTATAACGACACCGGTGTCCGCTGCTTTGGATAGTATTTGGGCTAAGGACCCTGCTAGAGGAGGTCACTTTCCCTTTTTGGAAAATTTCTAATTAATTTTTTTAGCAATCAAATGGTGAAAAATGAATACATTGTGTAGTTCATACATAAAAAAATATTGTTACTAGTAGCATATTTGCTACGGTACCGTGACGATTTTCGTGTGTCAAGACATAATCTACCCTTGTCCTTAATCTATTGCGTTTGCGAGTGTGTAAAAAGGCTCTTTTGTCACCTTTAGTTCGCGCGTCTATGTGTGTTTGCGTGTGGATGTTAATTGCGTGGCAAGAGCTCCTCCCACACTGCGGCCCCTACGGTTAGGATAAAGGTCACGGGAAGGGAATGGTACGAAAATGGAAGCCGTCAGGCCCTTTGAAGGATTCCGAGGAGCGTCACCAGTGGTCGTGTGCGTAGGCGAGGGATGAATGTGTGTTTGTCAGGGGAAGGAAGAACGTAAGGGTGCGGAAGGGGAGTGAGGCGATGGGGGTGGGGATGATGGTGTGCACGTCAACGGAGTTGTAGGAATCCGTGGCATGATTTATTTTGACTAGGGTAGTCGACTGTAGATTATGGTTTCGGACCATACTTGGTGGAAATCCTTGACATCAGGGATAGAAGTATGTAGTAACACTGCATTTCCACATAGTAATTGATTTATTGATCCCGGTCGTGTGAATAAATCAATTACCATGTGGAATTGCAGTTTTAATTCTTCTGTCCCTGGTAACTTTAAATGGAAGAAAATAAAATTTCTCTAGATTTTTAAAGACCCCTAAAAATTGTGGTGTTCCAGGTGACAGGACGCATAAGGTCACCAATTTGTTCTATATGGATGACCTGAAGCTTTATGCTTCTAATGCGAAAGACCTTCGTACTGCCCTGGATACCGTACTGGAATGCAGTGAGGCTATAGGGATGGAGTTCGGATTGGACAAGTGTGCATCCATTCACTTGGCGAGAGGAAGGTTTTCGTAGATCAAAGAAGACGTGCAACTTGTTGACGGGAGCGTCATTCGTCACCTCGAGGACGATGATAGCTATGAATACCTCGGCGTACTCCAACGCCGAATGCAGGAGGTTGCAGCAGTGAAGGAAAGGCTCACCGCAAAATACAGGAAGACTCTCAGGAACATCTGGAGTTCTGAGTTGTCTGGCAAGAACAAGGTTCTTGCCACAAACATGTTTGGAGTTCCTACACTGATGTATACCTTCGGATACATGAAGTGGAACGTCAACGAGTTGCAGAACCTCGATAGGGGAACGAGGAAGATGATGGCCATCTATAGAAGGCTTCATCCAAAATCTTCCGTCGATTGTATCTCCCTCGCAATGTAGGTGGTAGAGGACTATTGAGTCTGGAGTGTCTCCACAACAGAGTTGTTCTGGGTACAGCATGGCGAGTTTTGAAAGGCAGGGAACCCCTGCTCAATATCGTGAGAGAGCACGAGAGTGCGGGAGCAGGGGTTTCTCTTCCAGGCGGCAAAGAGGGCAGCGGACGAAACCGGTCTTGAGTTCGACCCGTCATCCGACGGAAGCAATAATGACACACCACCTTGTCATTGAAGGTAGACGTCCTCAAGCTCGAAATAAATAAACGCCGAGCAGAAAGCCTTGCTCAAGGCGCATACCAATAAGCCCATGCATGGAGGTTTCTATATACACATCGAAAAGCATGAGTTATCGAAGGAGCTAACGTTTGCCTTCCTACGCTCCGCCAGTCTGAAGTCCGAGACCGAGGGTTTTGTCCTCGCTTGCCAGGATGGTGTCATAAACACACTCGTGTACCTCCGCATTATATTCAATACGGAGGTCGCGGACACGAGGAGCAGGGCGTGCCGAGCCCAGCCGGAGACATTGAGTCACCTTCTCTCCGGCTGTAGTTATCAAGCCAGGTCAGTGTATCTAGCTCGGCACAACGCGGCCCTGCGGGTGTTATACTATCACCTTCGACACCATTATGGTATCGACGAAACACCTGTGCTGTCTTATGTCCCTGGAGATATTGAGTCCATCTTGGAGAACAATAAATGGACAATCTAGTGGAATTACTCCTTCTCCACCACCAAGCAGTTGGAGGCGACCAAGCCTAATATCGTTCTCCTAGACCATCTCACACGCTCCATGTTCGTGATCGAGTTTTCGAGGCTCCGGCTGAAACTAACATGGATGCGAAGGAGGTGAAAAAACGAACGAAATATCACGACCTGCTTTTCAAACGTCAACAGATGTTCCTCGGACACTGTGAAACTAGTGGTTCTCATCGTAGGTGTCCTCGGTGGAGTCAAGGGCTCGCTGCTTAATGACATCAAGTGCATTCCTTCCTGCGCGGCACAGGCGGAATCACTAGTTGCACGCATGCAGAAGTCCGTCATCCTGGGATCACTACGTCTACTGCGTACGCATGACCCGACAGCAGCGTAGCCACTCATCCGATGGGCGTCGGACGTGGCAACGATTACTGCCCAACCTCTCTCGAGTCTCCGGCTATTATGACGGCAATGAAACCTGATGCTTGCCGGGGACTCGGAGGGAAGTGTTACAACTGTAACAATGAAAAAATAATAATAATATTTATTTATCCGTTGAATCAACATTACAAGCACATCTTAAATTTCAAATAAATAAGGATAATTTAGGAATACCTCTAGGCATTGCCTGTATTGGGATGCATCAAGAAAAATTTCAATACGAATAATTGAAAAAATAAGTAAACTGAGACCAGATACAAAACATAAATAAATACATGAAAAGATAACAATTTGTTGTTCAATCTCAACCTGTCGTGCATAAAGTTTATAGTGAGTATTAACCGTACTATTAACAAAAAAATACATCTAGATTTTCTACATTAAGTAACAATTTGTTTAATCTTTTCAACAAAGATGTTAAACTATTTGAACGTCTTATATTATCTGACAATCTAAGAAATAATTTTGGCCCTGCAAAGATAAATGAGGGTTTGAACAGGGCCAAATTTGGCTTTGGCAAAATTTACATTTTTGTAGATCTTAGGTTGTATACATTGGTTTTTGGTTCTTCCTTAGATTTATTAACACATCTGTGGTAGAACAATTTCAATACTTAGCGTAAATATGACGTAAAGGGAGTAACTGTGAATTGATTAGTTATTATGTTTTATCAACATTTCAAAGAGTAGGACATTTTAATTTCCGTTCACAATCACAGAGATTCGCTATATAACACGTTCATAAAAGCAGTACGTTCTGTGACATCAAAATTGCTTAACCTATAAAGGACTACCGTACAATGAAATGTCCACCGAAATGCGAGTTCCAATGGCCATGCCACGCTACGTTTGGTATTTAATTCCTTATACATTTATTAAATGCTCAAATTAGCTCCAGTTGGCTGCACCCGCAGAAAGCATTTCAATTCAATCCATTATGGTTTAAGAAGTAAGTAATTAAATAAATGAAGCGAAAGTTTGTCTTATTTTGAATTTTTTAAACTTTACTCAAAATCTTCTTGTATAAATCAAGGAATAACCACTTTTTGGAGTCAATAGATACAGAGGAATATTTATATTTTTATAGCTGCGTCAAATCAGAAAGAGTTTCATTGATTTATGTTATGAAAATTTCACATAATATACTTACCTAGTAATTCATTCAAATGGTATTTTTATTAACACTTCGAATTGCCTATTTTTGCCACTGTAACATGAATTATCGGCTTGATTAGCCTATGGGTAATCACGATATGAGGGTGGCTGATTTGTACGTTTCGTATTATTTTCTGTTGCACTGTCGTATTCCAATTTTGAAACAACGGCTTCATTTCACATTATCTAATTTATCTTGGTGTGGTCCTCTTCTCGATTATCATGAATGGTCAACTCTGCTTAAATATTTGCTGGGATGTAAGACTGGAACGCTATACCTCACCGTTGGCTATGCATTAGTTGTTTGGACCAGAGATGAGAGACAATGTAAGAGGTCATCGAACCACCATTGTGGCGTAGACACGTGGCTGGCTCCGCAGGTGTCTCACGTAATGAATGACTTTCCCGAGTTGATAGCGGTTCTATAGCACGCCACTCTCAACATCCTTTTTTCTTATTTTAGCTACCAATCCGATGTAGGGAATCCTCATCATGCATGCTGAAGGGCGGCTTCACACCCAAGGGCGCTTGAGCATGATTGAATAAAAATGAAATACTAGGTAAAGTTCTCAGAGGAGAATATAAAACATGGAAGGACGCGCGTGAACGCTGAGACAGGAAGGAAATAAGATGAAGAAGGAAGGCAGGGGATAAGGTCGTTCAAGCACTTTATTCTTCTCCTTCGTCCTTCGTTCTCCTTATTCATAACCCGTCCCGAGGTTATCTCACGGCGTGCAGGGAAACCCCGTGAGAGAACGAGAACGTAGGTGGTAGGAAACGAGTTTGAGGAAGTGTCGCAGGAAGAAGGTCGGGAGGAAACTTGGGTTGGGTGGACGGGAACTTTTGATGGAGGAAAAAGGAGGAAGACTGAGGTTGGCCATGTGCTGGTCAACGGAAGTCAAATAGTATTGAATGTGAGCCTTACGTGAAGATAATCCTCACCCCTGTATAATAAATAAGTAAAAAAAGATCCCCCTACTAACTCTTTTAAGCTTTATCTGCTCGTGTTTATGTAAAGATGGACTTAAGGCCGTTTCGCACGAGGCACATAATTGCGCATTTGAGTGTACTAAAATGGCGAGGCTCTTGTTCGTGTATTCGTGCATTCATTCTAGCAAGTTCCCGTTTTACACGACGCAATTTAAACTGCCTAGGTGATGGGCTATTTTAAGTTATCCGGTCCTATTCTACGCCTAAAGATGCGCGCTGTGCTATGATGTCTCGCCACGCGAAACTACAATCAAAATAGCATCATAATAAAATAATCATTCGCAATGAAGTCGTGTTCGTATTCATGAGTTGAGCATTAATAATTGGATGGCTCAGTAGCATAGGACATTATGCGCGATTGTGGCTTATCAGTGTAATTATCAGAAAAGATTGTATCCAATTGTTTTCCAAAGATGACAGATAGATTTACTGTGTCGGCAAAATGCTGCCACCATCGAGGTTTTCAATGAAAACATTTTCTCAGGCATTATCCTATGAAAATCGTTGATATTTTTCGAATTGAAGTATCTTGGTATGACTACCACTTTATTGCTCTAACCAACCAAGGATTTAACATTCTATGCCATTTTTAAGGCTTTCAAGGCTCCAATGCCTTGAAAATCGCATAATATGCCGAAACCTGTGTCGGTTATAGCCATAAATTGTGGAATAATACCAAGCTATTTAATTTAATATGAAGAACTTTTTGCAATCTACTGTATTTTTAAATTAATTATTGACTTTATCCTTAATTTCCCTAAAAACTGGTCAAAATGCTCTTGAATGCCTTTTTCACTGAGACATTCAATTTTCAGATCGCTTTGCTTTGCAGTCAATTGTGCATATTTTTTCAAATTCAAACCATAATTAAAATTATCGATACACGTCGACATTTCATTTGTGGCCTCAGAGAAAATGTGGTAAGCTCGATTTGTAAACCTGATACTTAACCTGGTCACCTGGTAACCTTGATACTAAGTCAGCAACCCAGTACGTAACTATGTTTGCCGCAGTGCCAGTTCTATAGATTCTAGTTGAATATGATGGGCGCCCGATGAAATTTGCGCAGAAGCCTACGAAAAGTGATGCGTTATATTAGTCGTTAACTGCAAATCATAACGTCCGTTCGATGATATTAGTAGTGATAACTACAGGTTTTATCCATTGCAATTCCAACGACACCTATAGTTTTCTAATTCAAGGTAATTTACAGCAAGGCATCCTTAAGTTTGTAGACATTTATCCCAAAATAAGGAAGTACATCGTTCGGTCTATTTCAAGAGTTAAATAATGACATTAAGTGAGCACGTTCATGTTTTTAGGGTGAAATGCTGATTTTTTGTTAATATTTCATTTGCTGTTATCACAAAAACGGATTAGTCTGCCATGTCATTATCTACTAGATGCTAGACAAACTTTCGTCGCAGCGCCGTTAGGTTGCCAGGAAAATGTTATCAAAAAATAACGTAGCATATTGAAATTTTTAAAAATATAAAGGGAGCAATGTTGGTTAATTTGTTGGCTGGATCTGGGTTTCTATGTTTCCATTGTGTGTGAAAAAATGGATGCCAAGAAATTGAAATATTGGATGTTGCTTACCTACAAATTCGTAATGAAATATATGCA
Organism: Pyrrhosoma nymphula; assembly: GCA_963573305.1. Taxonomy (NCBI): domain Eukaryota; kingdom Metazoa; phylum Arthropoda; class Insecta; order Odonata; family Coenagrionidae; genus Pyrrhosoma; species Pyrrhosoma nymphula. The sequence goes on from OY754330.1 coordinate 124,738,835, forward strand.
ATAAATGTTTCTATATTTTATTTTATTGCTTTAGTATTGTAACCTTGTTTTGCGTAGCGGCTAGGCTGTTGCCAACAATTCCTGAGCCACACCATGTTCTTATATCCCCAACGCCGCAGCGTGTTTTAACGAAAATGGGGGAAAGTTCATTTTAGCTAAAAATGACTGATAAGGACAGGACAATTATAAATCTTAAACAACAAGCTATTGAAATATATATGAGCCCCTCAAAGTTGGCGAGATTAGTTGATGTCACTGTGCAATTTAATTCCACGCGACAGGATTAGTGCAGTAGAAATAGTTGAATAAACACCTTGAGGTGGAACAAATTGTAACAAAAATGGTTCTTGTTGTAAATGGTAGGTAACACGCTCATAATCAACATACTAAAAATATACATCCGTAATGTCAATAAAAATCCGTTATTTTAGCCGCCATCTGAAAAAAAACGTAAACATTTTTTTAAAAAATCATAAAAAATCATTTGTGGTATCAAATTACAGTAAATTGTCATGCTTAAAAAGAATATGATATTGTTTTCTTTTAAATCAAAGGAAACAACAAAATGGTGACCGAAAAACTGAAAGATTTTGCAGTAGTGTAAAAAATATTTTTATTATTTTTACCAAACATTTTTAAAACTATTTGTAGCTTTAACTTCGCTAACAATTAAAAAATGTTTGTCTCTAGCCATCCTTTCATCAGTTAAATCAGTATGTCGTTTACTGCCAGTACGTGAAACACTGGTAAGCTAACTTAATGCACATATTAATTCTGTGCATTTACGTCTTAAAATCCAAGTTACACGTTGACTTTCAGTTATTTCTCCTCCATGAGTTATACCAGAACGACTTTTAGTGCAATTCATGAGCGTTTGCTCAAATGTACATATCGGTCCAAACACCAGACCACTACATGTTCTTTCTTCGTAAAGTAAAATGACCTTTATTCTGCATTTTGTAGAGTTCTGGATACGTTGTTTTTAATTCCAACATTTGTCGAAGGTATATTCTTGCGAATTTTGCATAACTACTATGACCTGAACTCGCAAAAAAGGTAGCATATGCTCAACCACCTGTAGGTGTGTTTCAAAATATACTGATCGCTCAGCCGAAATAAATGTTTTTACAATATTCACCATGTTCAGATACAACAGCCACAGTTTCACAGTACGGCTTTGTGATTTGAGAATGTTGTTCCTTTCATCTATCAGTGATAAAAGAGTACGAAGGTGAGGATTTGAAATAACTTCCTCTGCTTTGATATCACCTCTGAGCACGTTTTTGAAAAGGTGAATACATTTTTCAAGGTTAACATCATCATCATTTGTCTCCACTTCCATTGCATCACCAATGAATTCACTTTCTGATGCAATCTCGCCCAAATATGAATCTGCAGTTACTTCAACTTTTAGGCTGCACTTCAATACATCTGCTACAATTAAATCAGTGAGAGCTGAAGAAATGATAAAATGCACTCTAATAGCACGTGAATACGCTTTACCTTTTAACATGTGGGGTACTGAATTTCCAGCATGCACTGTCTGCAAAGCTGCTTCTATGCCTGATCCAGCCATCAGTCCTCCAATAGCCCCAAGAAAGGACATTAGTGTATGAAACACACCAAGCCGGATTACCACATTATCAAATTCTCCTTTGTGATTAGCGCCTTTAACTTCCATTGCCTTAATCCACAAGCACTGATCAAAGGTTAAAATAGGAGTTTTCACATTCAATCTTTTGGCTTCATTACTTATGAACGTTAATGTTGTGTATACACAGCTTTGAGAAGTTGGATTCAGATCAATCATTGGTAGAAAAGAAGTTACTGTGACACCACTGTGTTCACCTTCTATAGCATTTCGCATGTATCCTAACCATCCTGGTTGAGGTGTTACAAGTAACTTACTAGTACTCGAAATAACATCGAGGAGATTAGTTTGAATTGGCTCATAGAATAATTTTTGAAATGTCAGTTTATTCATGGCTGTTGAGCTCGGCGATTGAATGTAGTGGAGGGTAATTTTTTGCTTTCTTTATGATTTCATTATCTAAAGGGCGGGATTTGAGTCGTTTTATTTTGTCTGTGTGCAATTAAGAGGTGTTAAAAGATAATACTGATGCGCACATTGTAACTCCGATCCCATGAAAGGTGTTATGGCCATCTATTATTTCTATATGGTCGACATTGTCGGTGACCCATTGAGAGAAGTGGCCTGATGGTACAGCGTTTTGGTTACTTTCATCCATTACAGAAAAGTGTATGTACTTCTGCACCTCATCATATGGCAAGCTGAATCAAAGTCTGCAAAGTTCATAAATTAGGATACGAGACCCAAAACCACTACGAATCTGTGTGCCTATAGAAAGAGGAATTGGTCATATCAGAGAACTGAGCCTGTAAGCTTGCATTACATTCTGACCAATCAAAACCTGTTTCAGATCTATTGCATTTACCACCGATTTGGATATCCAAAAAGTTAGTAAAACAAAACAGTAAGAAATGTCTTGTTTTCTTCAACGGATGCAATATCTGATGCACTAGGATAAATTTGTCTAACAAAATTACATCAATGTAGAAAACAACAAAAATCATTCTCTGTGCCGCAAATGACAAATCACTTTACAAATGCTTTTAGTGGATACAAACAATATAAACAATAATAAAATGAAAATGAAAACAAAACTGTTAATGCGGAAAAACACAGAAGAATCTGATAATATTCACTGCAATTTACAAATACAGTTATAGTTTTAAAATAATTATGATACATTAATAATGTAACATTAGCCTTTTTGCAGGAAAAGAATCTAAAGTGAATGAATTACAAGCAAGCATAAAATGCACGATGGAAAAATAAAGTAACGCCAAGTATCGTCACTCTATCCAAACTATAGACCTTTACTCATTCCTTTTAAACAAATATTCCACCTCCTTGTTCTCGAATAACCATTCCTAATTTCATGGTTGGTCTCGACATACTACTCAACGTGTGAAAAACCGCAATTCGTTTACATCCATCATGGAACAGTTCCACTCTTTCAGCCCTCAATTGTTACTATATAGCCATGTAGTCTCTTTCCCTAAGGGGTTGATGGCCTGCTTTCGCCCATCTCTTTACGGGCTAAATTTACATGCCGTGGGTGTTTCCCGGAAAACAAAGCATGATAAAATTCGCCTGGTGGTGTCAAAAATGAGCGTCAAATGTAATTTTTATATTGTGCATTCTGACTTGTACACAAAAATTTACGATCCAGACGTTTATTGGGAGAGATTTTTCAACTCTCTACTCGTTGCTTTTCGATGAAACAAGCCAAGAAATTTTATCCTCGGGGAATAAAAATATCGGCCTGTTATCATCTGGTGAATGGATGAAAGTGATTTGATTCGACGAAATTCTCCCAAATAGTTTCTCTGTATATATAGACTGAAGTCTCAGAATAAATTACATTCATTATTGGAAAATGGAGAATTCACCCGCATAACCTTGAAATGTTAGCAAAGAAATCTCTTACTTTGATATTTAGGTATTAAGAAATAAAGGTTAATAGTGTGCGTTATTACTTAAGGTAACATTTCTATAGTTTGCCAAAGAACGTGAGTGGCGCATCTATCCAATACAGTGATTATAAACACACTTCTCCTAAATAATTTGTTTTCATTTATAATTCAATTAGAACGAAGGCAATATTTTCCCATGAGTTTCCGTTCCATTAGTTTAATTGAGCCCCTAATTTACCTTGAGTCAATTCACATGAACATCCAAATATAAACTTAAAATATATCGCTGCTCTTGTCACTGTTACTTTGAGACTGTCCGAAAAATGTAATAGTGTAAAAGAGAGTACATTTTCCTAATCGCAGGAACTTGCATTTATGCGTCAACACAGCATTTTTTTGTAAAAGTCTAAGTTTTGAACTATCGTGAGCGTACACAGAAGACTAGATGTTACAGGAACTATTACTTTCATAATGGAAATTGAACAGCTTAACATCTCATTTCATAAAGGATATTTATTATTATATTATTATTTATTAAAACAAACCATATGTTATGCCGCGTTTTAGCACTCATTTTTGTGACCCTTTTTGTGATTCATTGGAATATTATTTGAAGTTCATTTGACAGTTGGTTGACACTCACTCCTCAATTAGCCTGGAGATTATTGGCAAAAATGCTTCACTGAACGTGAGTATAAGTGGTGGCAAGACGGATGTTTGCGCTAATATTTCTCAACCACCGTATGGTACGTTATTTTTGGCGTAGAGAAAATAGCGTGTAAAAGTTGTAAATTAAATCATAGGAAGAACTTTTTTTTCAGTTAATTGATATTTTTTTCATAAGAAATTCGAAGCTGTTTGAAGTGCAATACTTGAGACTAATTTTCGGGTAATCTCTTAATTGATGAAGGCCCATTTATTCTTAAAATGTAAAAATGAATGGATGTCGGTATTGCCAGCACAAAGTTAGAATATAATATTACTTTCTTTCACAGACATGCTCTTTTCAAGGCAGGGTTGGTTTGGGGCGAAATGAGCTTGTCAAGATGAGGCAACAGAATGTGATGGGCGTTGGGGGTGGTGAGGGTAGATGGAGTGTGAGTTATAACCAAGCGTGAGCATCCAGGCGTTTCTTCATTTCCGGGATGCTTTCGTCGCCATGACAAAGTGATCTCGTCATGTCGCATGCCAACCGACGCGTGCAATTTCGCACTTTAGTCGAGTAGTTGTATTCGCACTCTGGTGGAGTAGACAGAGCACGGCACTTGGCACTTAGGTATGCGTCGCGCGCGTGGAATTTTCCAACCTGTAATATCTCTGAAACACAATTCGGAGACAACTGACGTGACTTAAATTTCTGGATGCTGACTGGCGAAAATATTTCCTTTTATGTAATATTTACGACCAGTCAACGAATCCGGCATATATTTCAGTAAAGGAGGATGTGTTTTGGTCATTTGGTCTAGTTCAGGATTAATCCCAGCACAATTTTCTTTTAATAAAGCAATCAAATGGATTCACCATCAATTATTTTTAGGTTCCTTTGTCCTGAAATCAGGAATAAAAATTTTGAGGTTGAGAGCAATAATTTTGCTAGTAAAAAGTTCCGCTTTTTGGAAAAATAGGCTTTGTGTGGAATATACATACAAATAATCCCTAAATGCTGATTTATAGTGAACAAACACAAAGTTCGACTACTCACGCACAGAAACAGAATACATCTAGAGGAATGCTTCTTTACACCTAACAAATCTATGATAAAACACTTTCTTACGCTACTATTTCTCCCAACGGCTCAATCACTGCTTTCGGTTTCTTATAGTAAGTAAGCCATAAGTACTAGTGAATAAATAGAACTGAAGAAGATATATGAGATACTGATGAAACTGTCGTCATAGGATATGGGTGAACGCGGTGAAAAACTCGGGAAATCTTCGCCGTAATGTCAATGTTTTATCTTACCAAACGATGCACGCAGTATTTTACTTAAACTAGGTACTCTCCACACTTTCGTGAGAAAGGAATAATATAAATTGAATTTAGCCACACTTGTTAAAATTACTCCTAAATGCGTTTCCACGGGTAACCATCATTCTCAAGATTGAAACTAGCTAGCTACCCGTTGAAACCTAGATCGGAGTAATAAAAATAAGTGTTGGTAAATACTATTTATAATTTTTACTTATCACCAAAATGAAAAAAACTTTCGCAAAGTTAAGCCTGAAACTTTTTGTTTTACTCTCCACATTATTACCAATTAGATCCGGATTTCACTGAAATATTTCCGTCACATCCGGAATGCAAAACCAAGTTATTCGAGATAGGAAGCCAGTGCTCTAACACCAAATCAACCATACCCTCCCCACTTACCCAAAATACAGCATGTGATCCAATCAATAGCGATAAAGAGAGTGATTCTACTTTATCCCTACTATTTTCGAGTGGATTTTCCACTTCCTGGACCAGGCTTGTTTGCTTTAACTCATACCATTATCGGCCTCAGCTGCGATAGTGCAGTTGACGCATAGGGAATGATTTTCAGCCTAACTGGGGTATATGCTACAAATATATTCCAAGCAATTTTCCGTATCATGGTAAAAATTTCATCAGGCCTGTACAAAATTCCACATTAATATATTTTGGCATTAAAGAGAAGGAAAGCCTATTTCATATAATTTATATCGACCTGTATAACGCGTAGCGCAATGCATATTTTGGGGGAAAAAACACCATTTGCGATATCAGATGAGTAATTTTCCATTGATGGCATTAGAACTTCAATAATCGACCCTGTACGGTTGTTTAAAACAACCATGAAATTCGATTATAGTGAGCGTAACAGTCAATTAATTGTTTCCCATGCTTTGTAAAATAAATAACGCATATCTTTCAGGTGATTAATAACGCATATCTTTCAGGTGATTAGGGAGGCTGTAATCGCTGGAATAAATTTTAGCATATCTATGGGATAAAATGAAAAATACTTACTCAAAGTTAAGAGTTAGGGATTTAGCTATTTCTAAAGAGATAACATTTACCATTTAAATTAACTAACTTTTTATCGCCACCATTGAACAATAAAATTGGAGCTTAGTCTTCTTTATCATTTTTACGCAGGCTGCCTTTGAATCCCATAAATGTTCAATTACCGCTAATTAACGCGCGTTTTGCACCACTGAATGCCTTTTGCTTTAATTACAGCCATGCATCGATTTTTCGAGTATTTTGCAAAATACTCGAAAATTCGAGAAAATTTAGTAGACGTTATTTAAGTTTCGTGTAAATTATCCGTTTCTGATGTGCAGTCAAGTAGAAAACTAATAACCGTAATATTTAAAAAAAATTGATCAGGAGATTTCAGAACGTGGTTGAAGACCGTAGTCAAAGCTGACGCAGGGTGTCAATATTTCTGAGTCTGATTCATGGCGATCCTAATATAAGCGTTTTATAACTGAAATCAAGCGAAAATTAAATGACCCGGTTGAAGTGCAAATATTGTGATGAACTATTAAATAAACCAAAATATGTTCTCGACATATTGTTGCAGGGTGTCATCGCGCTGTCATTATTCACTTGAATAAGTTTTTATAAGTTGATTGTTGGGAGCTCAGATTCTGATTAAGTTAATAAAAACAAATATTTTAGGTAGCATGGGAAGTGATTCATTGCACCAAGCATGATTTGTGTCAAAATACTTTTCATGAGCTTCCTGGGTAACTTACCACATAATCATAAAAGTAACCGGTTTAAGGACGTGATGACAGAGGGCTTCGCAGGGAGTTTAACCTCCGGCCTTCCTGTCTTTCGTCCAACCGGGAGCTGGCATCATACTCTGTTATCAGATTTCAGCTAAATCGTTTTGTAACTGCGCAATTTCATTAGTGACTACTCTTTATGTTTTGTTTAACTGTTAACACAACAACACGTCATATTTATTCTCTAATTGCGCACGTAAACAGTAGCTCCTACCTGACAGTAACCTAAGATCATGTTTTAAACTTCGCATGTGATATAGACTCTGATTCTAGGGTGTTGCGATACTTCCGTTAGAATTATCAAATTATCAAAACAAATGTCTTTTTACGAAGCCTGATACTATTTTACGATAATTTTGTTAATTTAAAGTTAAATTATTGTACAACTGCCTGGGGATGAGCATAATTTAACTAGGTAAAATCTGCTGTGCTTCTAAAAGAAGGTTAATTAGATAGCTCATTAAAAAGAATCGTTACCTATCTTTCTTCCCTTTACTCAAAAAAGCTAACGTTGCTTCTAAGAGGCACGTGTACATTTATAAAGTGCTGAGACTTTTTGATTTGAGGAGTGGTAACAAAATCCCCGTTTGAGAAAAAGCCTTACTTGGGTAGCCTACGAAAGGAATCTGTATCTACCTTATCCTAAGCCTAACATAACATTGTTTAGGCGAAATTACTAGTATGTTGAATCGTAAGTGTTGAATTCTTACCCCACTGTCTGTAAAAAAAAAAGTACTAAGATTGACTCCTATCATAACAATAGATAGATAACAATAGATAGGAAATTTGGTAAGGAAAGATTTCAAAAATGTCAAGGTTGTTAGAAAGACGATAATACAAAGTGCGATTGGGAAATGAAAAGTGCGGCTGTGAAATAGATGTTTGCTTGTTTTTCACTTGCGATTAACTTTTCGGATAATTTATGGTTACGGTTATTTTAAGGTTTGAATCTCCTTCTAAGTGCCCATTTGGCTATGGGGAGTCTTTTGATATTGATACCCTTCCAGGTGAATGGAATACAAAACTTTGGATCCCTTTTCGTTGCATCAAAGGCTGATTAGTTGCAATTTTTCGTTACTCTATACTTTTTATCCACTTCAGAAAACCCATTCTTTGCGAGTTAAACGTATAATTATATTGTTTAAAATGGCTCAGCTATCGGCCACCTCATTTAATAGCACTTGCCAATAGAATGTTCACTGACTGAGTACGGGCAGTTGGTTCTAAAGACGACGCGACGGTCTAATGTTTAGACGTGATACCGTGGAGGAATTACTGATCAGCATGAGTTATTCTATCAAGTGATCGATAGGTTTTTGGACAGTACCTTCATTTAATTCTCCATTGAGCGATGATATTTAAACTCTGCTTTAGAATATGAAATTTTCCGCAAACCCGCAACAGTTCTACTATTTACACTTGCTGTCTCCTCTTATGCCCTCCAAAGTTACACATCTCCTCTGCGCTTATCACGCATTTTGTCCTCTTTCACCCTCATTAACATACCCTCAACTCTTATCATATACAATGTCTTTGCCTTATCCAAACTGCTGCATACTTTTCTGATCCTCTTACATCGTTCTGTTCCTCTTACAATTCCACATCCGTCTTCCTCGCTGCCCATCTCACGCTCTCCTTATCTCTCCACTCTAAAGTCTCAGAAACATATGGTCTACCATCGTCCTCTTCCTGAACTATGACCATTTCTCTAAATGCAATATAAAGTTCAGTTTAGCTCTCCTTATTCTGGCAATTTTGGTAGCCTTCTTGAAGACCAGAAGAGAGCGTTTTCTTAGCGACTTGGAACCTAGATTTGATTAATTTTGTGCAAACTGGTTCCATCGCACGACCCAAATTCCCACTCAGACCATCCCTCGGATGTTTTTCGAGGGGAAAGCAATGGTGTTTGAAGAGGGCTTGTTGAGTTTGGTTGAGTATCAAGGAGAGAAGGCCAGGCGAGGGTTAATTTTTTTCTCGTGGACAAGTGGTAGATGGCGAGGTGATCTGAGGGTTACAGGTCGGCGTCGAGTACGAGTTGAACCCGGGGTATAAGAGGGACTGATTATGATCGGAGGCGTGAAAGGAGGGGAGCTGACGAGAGTGGAAAGAAGTGAAAGTTAACGAAGAAGAAGAGTACTCGTTCCCTTTCGAACTTCAAGGTCACTTCGGATGTGGTTAGGAGACCGCTAGTCGAAACCATCACCTTTGATCTCCAGTTCTCTAAGGCCTAGTTATGCTAAAAATGGTCAAACATTCCCGTGGTATGATAATTGAAACGAATACGCTCTTTTTCCGATTCCGATGTTTCGATTTTGCTCGTTGCAATAAACATTCGTTGTAATGTAACGTACTTCCTTCACAACATGCAAATTATTTGTTATCATCATATCCAGGCAGATGTTAAGAAAAATCTAACGGTTTAAGTTGCCTTGACATTGATAAAGATACCATAATAGCTTATTTTATATGTAGAGTCTATCCCACGAGTGTATTTATGCTTGATTGATATGTCAACCGGGAAAACTTTAACGTAGGATACTGATGAAAGTATGATTAAGTGTAATTACCGAATATAGCTTGTTAGGGCGTTATTAACCATTATTTGAGTTATTTGACCTCTACCCTTTCCAAGGAATTTTGTGTCGCTTTCTAGTATTTTCTCTTAAGTTCGTCACATCTGTATTTAACACCTAAAAATATCCCAAGACTCAAGGGTGTGTATATTTGGGTATCATTTCCTCATTCGAGCATTTCAAACAGCCCTCATATTTTCTTTTCCCTGGGCCCTATTTTGTAGCAAGATTCATCTCACAATCAATAAACGAGAGATGAATTTCATAGCTGTATCCATCAGTGTATAAATCGTATTCTATTTACCTTCTCTATTACCTATATATTAATTACTCTACTTCTATCCAATGGTAAATTATTCTTTGTTTACGAAAAGTGAATACTATCAATGCTGTCATGCAGATGATTGGCGATTTCTGGAACATAATGTTTATACCTTTCCCAGAAATTAAAATGTAGGTGGCACTGTGTGTGATCCATTACCCCCGTTGCAAAGTGGGGAAATTGTTTCTGAAATTAGACACTCCTTTGATAGTGCCTCAAACTACGTTTGTTCAATCAGGGCATGAATTAAAAAGACGAGGAAACTTGGATTAGCGCGATATTCATGCCATTTATTTACGGAGATCCTGATAACATTTTCATCTTGTGATTCCATGTCATATCAATTTTTAAAGGCCATCTCAGATAAATTGCTTGCTAAAGAATGATTTATTAAAAGTCTTAGCTCAGCTTGAAGATCTGAAGCTGCATTTGATTCAACTTTGGAGAATGAAAAACATTTTTTTTACGAGACAAGTGAAAATGAAATTACGTAAATGACAGTAAAAAATAACGTAAATATGTGATTATTGGTGCGTTATTAGAAGAATAATGTGAAGAGTGAGCAGGTAGAACTCATGCTTTTTCCTTGAAATGGAGGATGTGGCGGGGAAATATCAATTTTACTTTGTCGAATCTTCATTTACCGGATTTTCACACATAGCCTTAAGTCTTAATTCCTTTATTCACTGAGGATTGGCTGATTAGCGCCTTTCATTTGCAAAACAATGAAAACATTAATCTCAACCGGGTACAAAATAACAATTATCAGGGATCGAATAGAAAATTCTGTTTTATTCGACCGTGGAGGATTTTTTTCTGTCGTTTCCTCCTCAAAACTATCTCGTAGTAGTTGTAGTAGAATTTATTAATGGAGGCGACCATCCTTGGTGCATGTATGATTCATTGAAATGGAAGAATGTGGGAGAGAAACCTCTAGCGTCGCCAATAGCTGCATAGTTGGTGTAATATTCGAATGCGCAAAAGAGAGATTGGGGTAATGGAGATGCAGTGTTACTGAAGAATAATAAAGATGAAAGGGACGGAGAAAATCACAAGCGAAGAAGTCCTGTAAAGAGTCGGAGAAAAAATTAGTTTGATGTAAACTTTGATAAGAAGGAGAGACAAACTTATAAGGAACATTTTGTGGAACAAAAACGGTAGGAGAAATGAATGAGGATAATTAAAGAGGAAGGGACCAAGTATGAAATACGCCAGGCAAATTTATCAAAGACGTCAAAGTGAAGAACTACGTAGGAATGAAATGATTAGCTCTGATAGGAGAGTGGAGTGGAGAGCTGCCGCAAACCAATCTTTGAGTTGATGACTACTGATGAATAATTATGACACGGTTTGACGTAGGTACCAGTAACTAAAAAAATAATCTTGATTCATCCCTTTATTATACATTACATTTTTATATTACAACCCAGTTCCCTGGGAGTGTTTTCGTCTGATTAACAGTTTCTTTTGAAAATAGTTAGCATTTATATACAAAATATTTGGTGGAGAAATATCATTTTTACCCAGGTTGCAACTATTCTCGCATTTAAACCCCATTTAATTTCATGTTCAATTTGCGAAAAAAGTACAGTGGTTGGATGTCGTTATTCCTATCAAACCGAGGACGTTCTTCTTCGAAAGTAGCCAGAATATGAGTTGACTGACGATTAAGTTATTAAGTCACGGTGAAACCACCTGAATGTCCGCTTGAGTGCACCCGATGCAGAACGCTTGTTCTCCGTCGTTACCTCGCAACGGTTTCGGAGATGATTACCGCAGGTGTTGGAATGGAGAGGGTGGGAGTGGTGGGCGCTGACGGAGACAAGAGGATGTGTGGTGGAGAGGAATGTGGAGAATTTGCGACGACACGACAATAGGAAGACAAAGGTGAGAAGAGAGACGCGCTTCAACAGGGCCCTGGGAGTGTGGAGTGTATTTTGGGGATGAGGTGAGGCATAAGGTCACAACGGAGAGGACAATGGGAACGAGGGTGAAGGAGAAGAATGAAATGCGTGCGGAGATATCGCCGTTTGGTGTCCAAGGCGGTAGAAATACCTGCAGGTGCCATATTGTAGGATTCCATATGGTAAAAGAATCCGCCATTATGTCTTTAATATATTTGTTGTATTGAAATGCGTTTCCTTTGCCAAAAAACATTGCTATATTCACACAGTAAATTCATAGTACCACGTATGCAGAAGTCGGCGAGTAATTCGAATATAAATATCCCACTTCAGCTATTTACTCTTTGTTACACCAAAAATATTGATTATTCAAAAAGGAAAGACATCGGCAGGTTCCACAGGTATTTTTTTGGCTAATGAGATACCTGCCAGTGTCTTCCCTTTTTGAACAATTATGGAGTTCCATCACATTTCGCCTGATACCATTGAAAAAAATTGATAAAGTTTTCTAAAACAGTTTTTCTAAGCTCTTTATTTTTTACATAAGGGCACATGGTCTTTTGAAATAATATTAACTACCAGCCAACAAGAGAAATATGACCGTATGAATGATTTTGGTCAAGCTGTGAAATATTTGTGCTGACTTATAATTCACCTTTAGCTGAGTGTTAAAACTTACATTTTAGTCAGCAGTATATGGAATATTATAATTTTAGTGTTGTTTAAGAATTATCATAAGGAAGTAGAAATAATGTTATGACATCATTAGAAATCAATTCGTTGCTAATATTGCTAGGTTTTAATTGGCTCTTCAATGGAAATTTAATCTACTGATGGAAGAAATAGGTTTTTTTTACCACGTTGATAGATTTATTGATAGCCATATTGGGTTTTTGGTGCTACTTTTACTGTATTATTTTCGTTTACTTTTTTATATTTATTGTCAATGACTGAAAATTTTGTATTGTGGTTTTCTCATTATTAGTTAAGAGCAACTCTATCAGGGCTTATGGTATTAATCATCAGTCTCCGTCTTAAGTATACTTTTTTGTGTGTACTTAAAATATATATCGTGTAAACTCACAAAAAATGTTTGATATAATTACTAAAATGGTGTGTAGAAATTGATATTCAATTAGCCATCCCATAAACTGGGGTATGAGTATGATTCGGTTGAATGAGGTTTTTGCGATTAACGTAGTGAAAGGGTGAAGATGATGTAAATTAGGAAATGTATGGTGGAACAAATGGGAATGAACTCGACTGAGGTGTTTGCTTTCTGAGTGGGTGGGACTCGGGAATGAGAACTTGGGAATTGGAATGTGACTCTAGTTTATTTCAGAAGTAAACACGCCGTCAAAAGACGTGGGATCTACAGGTATTCCAAAGAGAGGGTTAGACCCTTGCGTAGGATGAAATGGGCGTGAGGGAATGTGAAGGCATTCTACGAATCAGGAAGAAAGGGTGAGCCATAAGTGGACGTTAAGGCACCATGCTGAGGATAAACTAATGGCCTTAGTAAACATCATACAACGGTTGGTTGTCTATTTAAGAAAGGGGCCTAAGACTGAGGTCATATGTCCCGCTTTTGCCTGCAGTCTGGTTGGTATTTTGGGAAATGTAGGAAAGGTGGAGGAAATCCGACGCCCACATTATAAAATAACTCTTATTGAAAGGGGAAAATAGGTCTGCTGTTTAACCACCCATTAAATCGACGTAATATTATGCTATAAATTGTGTTCTCAAAGTAGCATCTAATTGGGATCGAGAGTCGCCAGGCTCTCGGGATGAGAAGCCGATTTTTGAGTCACTTCACCAAGCATACAACGTCTAACTTTAGCTCCTCAAAACAGAGTTGAAAATATCCTTTCAAAAAGGATATCTAAAATGGTGAGAAGATGACTACGCTCACATTACAAGGAGCAAGGAGGTTGAATTCCTCAGAAATGGTTAATACGCAGCAAATCCCGAAAGCGTACTTTTTTATTTATGTCTAAAATAAAGTGTGCTCTTCCGCGTTATAACGCTCATTTTTATGTGATTCTCTTCAGTGATTTATTGGAAATAAATTTGAAAGTCACCATAAGATATAAACTCACCCCTCAAGTAGCCTGGAAAATTCTTGTGAAAATACTTGCTTATGCTTAGATTGTGAACAACAACTAGTGTGATTTACGACCAAGATAAAATAGTGAGTACAAGTTAACTCTTACAAGTAGTTTTAAAACTAATTGATTTTAATTTTTCATTTAAAAATTTAAAACCCCTTAGTGGGCGTAACGCTGTTTATTTTTGGGTATTCTCCAAATTTAGGAATGAGAATATCCTATTCTTCCAATGTAAAAATGAATTGACTTCGAGGATGTCAGAATAAAATTAGAACATAATATTGAGTCGATATGGATATAACTCTGGGAGAGGCTTTCTCTAAAATGGAAATTGAGGGTGAAAAAGAAATTAACTAGTGGTTTTAATTAATAAGTGGTTTTATTATTAAATTAAAAAGTAGGTTTAACCAATGCGATCGAACATTAAAAAATTATTTCAGATAGGGTCATTATGTATCTAAGTAATCCGTATTACTTACAGCTCTAAGTTTCACCAGGTAGAACTTTTAGACCATGGAGATTTTTGATGCGTCGAATAATTGCGTTCGGTATTTTAGGAAGCTGCTTCGTGTGGACCATTGTCTTCCAAGCTTTCACCTCCATTACACGGAATATTATCAGGAATAAAAGGATCTCTGACGATGCGCATGTAATGGACAGGAAATCCTGGAAGACAGTGGCGTACACTGGACAATGGCGATGATATATGCACTTTTCTATTCGCATTTGTAATCGCCTTATCCGTATATATATGCAGATGGTAAACCACACCAAATGATTTTTTATTAAACATTCAACACTAATGCACTCCCAGTTGACGGGATAGTATATTGTGACGAACAATTGGGGGGCGCAGGTCTATTTAGCTTCTGAGGGGGGCGCAGAAACTTGGAAGGCTACTTCCAGAAAGATCGAAATATCTAGAAGAATACCTCCTGGGAGTATAAAGAGGAGGCGAACGGAAGAGTAGAAGAGACTCCACCAAATACTCTTCTCATACGTGATTCACCAATAGTCATGATTACATGGCGGCCCACGTGAGGTTTTTCCAGTATCCCTCGGGCCTCGAGCAAATGCCCGGCCATTAAGCCCTTCCGGAGGAAAAGTGTTGAAGAATATGTTTAGCACCCGAAATGCAAAGGCTAAAATAAACACTTTTGTAAATAAACAAAGTCTGAAGGGTAATGTATTCCTAAAGTGGGGTTCTATAATGGCATTTGCATATATGTAAATACTTGCGGAAAAATAATCTGCCTATCTGAATTCTAAGTCAGTTACCCCGCAGAGCCATGAGGTATCATAGGAGTTAAATGGCAAGTAAATTATGTGGGGGAGGGAGCGGTGGAGGTTAATGGTGGAAGTGGATAGACTGTTACTGGCAGTGAACTAGCGGAACGGAGACTAGGAGAGTGAAAAAGGCTATATTCCAGCCGCAAATAAATTTACGCATTTGGAACAAAGTGCAACTTGGTGTTATTTTCATTCCCACCTATTCCTCCGTACTCACTTTACACACCACAATATTTTGGCTTGGTCTAAAATTATAATTTATAATTATCATCATCATCATCATTCATGGCTAATAATGTCCAATTTGAGATTTGTTCGGACCAACTCATGCTCTCATTTTCTCACGGTCTCTTCCTATTTTTCCCCAATGAGGGCAAAATATAATTTCACCTAGTCCGTCCCACCGTGCGCCTACGTCTTCGTGGTAGTCTTCTCCCATCAGGATTTTTACCCAATCCTACACTTTTCAGGATAGATCCCTCTCCTCTTCTGATCACATGTCCCGTCCTTGTATTTTTCTGCTTCTTACATGGGCTTTTATATCCATCTCTTTATTCATGTCTCTTATTTCTTGTTATGTCTCCTCCGCCATACTCCATATTCGATTATCGGGGCAAACATTTTTCTCTAAATATTTTGACTGAAAACTGTTAGTTTCTTTTCTTCCTCAATTTTCATTTACCTTATCCCTGAACCATACAGTAACATTGGTAAAGATCTAAAATTGTATGTACAGGAATAATTACAATTTTTTCCCTCGACTTTCACGTCGTGAATTATGCATAGTGTAATTATTACACTTTAAATTACTATTTTTGAATAATTATGGAACTGAGAAATGCTGTATAAGGTGGGACTAATTGACTTGTCCCCAATATTACTGTTAAATTGCTGCCCGTATAATGGCCGGAGTGATAATCTCGGAAGAGTGTTCTATTTTTCTTGCAGAGTTATTGGAAACATAAATGAGGTACAACTCCCAAGTTTTTTGTTGGCAGTGAAAATAAAGGAATCCATTTTGTTAGTTAAAGTTCATCTGTAAGCTCTGTTTTCCGTTTTGGCATGTTTTTTTTAAATATTTTCTCTTAGTGCTTAATGGAAAAAAAATGAGGATTTCTCACTTTTCTTCATTAAATATATATTTCATAGGCAACAGTGACACGTATGACATGAATGCTTTTCATTCTTCTCATGGTTTTTTTCGCTTGGAATAATGAAGAAGATCTCCCTGATTAGTACTCCTTGTATCATTAAGATAATTAGGTTAACGCGCTATGCTCTCCCGTCCATTACTAAGCCATTCACCTCATGAAGAGTCGGTGAAGCTCGTCTCCATCCTTGAGTTTCAGTTCGGGAAAAATTGATCCCTACGGAGACTTCCATTACCTTATACAGTGCGGTAACGGGGTATAACGTTTTATCATGTATTGAGTAAAATAGCTACAGCCTGTTGCGTACGCCAATTTTCTTCTATCTAAATTTTAATTTATATCTTGTAATTCAGGTGCTAATCGCACTAGTTAGAACGAGATTTAGTATTTTGAAAGCAAATTTTGTCGATCCGTGAATGAAATTAAAAGCGTGAAAAATATTTCCTTATTATGATTTTAATATTACTTGTAATTTTATATTAAAATTCAATGAACTGTGGGACATGGCCGTGCAATAACTTAAGGGATTCACCCGCAGATGGTCACACAATTGTGTGAAATTTAGTGTTGGCATCATGCGCCTGGACTGGAGTTTGAAACCAGACCCCTCGATATCGTAGCGTATATGAGATTCAAACTGAAGTTTCATCCCTTTGGTGCATACTGCCATTCATCATTCTTTAATTCGTTCATCGTTCATCAATCGTACATTTGAAGCTTTCCAAAACTATTGTCACGAGTTTAAAATTTCTGCTGCGGGGTTTGAAACCTTTTGGTGAAATCAGCAATACGGCGTTACTGTTACCGTAATGTTTACCGTCAATCATCGTTGGATTGGTGAGAGGAGGAGAGTGATTGAAGTCTTAGGTGAAAGAATTTTTATTATAAATCAGAAAAAAAGCTTTTTTTATTGTTTTGTTCGTTATTTAAAAGGTAAGTATGAGCGAAATTTTCTCCTTTGAGGGGGAGGTAGAGGGAGGTTGAGGAGGGACTGCATTAATTTGCAGTTTTAGAATTAAACTTTGTTTACAATAAAAGACTAGAATGCTATTTATATTACAATATTCTCTTGCATAAGTTGGCATGTTGTACCATCATTTGCCTTATGGTAACATATCTTTTTTTTTTTTCCCAGGTAAGTTTCCGGCGCTGTTTTCAATCTCCCATGCTTTTCATTGGACTGAAACTGATTTTTCAAGGTAAAGCTTCCGAAATTCATTACTTAATTCCTTGGTTTTGATGTATGACGTAAGGTCTGGTTTGATCCGATGAGGTATGTAATCGTTCGCAGAACGAATGATCATAATTGGTGTTAACACGTTGATGGCGGCGCGGCGTGCAAACACCGATTATGCTGTCTTTGGCTGAAAACTGCAGTCTTTGGTGAAATTTTGGATTTATGAAAGTTTATAACTTTCTAATCATAAAATTAACCGTATGACTATGATTAAATGGGGGTGAACAATATAATTTTCTGTGCGACAAAACTGCTGTTATCTCGTGCGTGCCTTTACGTATGGTAAAGACGGCGTAAAGGATACGGTCCGGGTCATTTTCCTCTGACCAGTGACTAACTCGCTACATCTTCCGTCGATGATACCACACCAAAGGTATTTTCCACCTCGGTTAACACTAAAGCCTCGATAGGTTCAGCCTGATGATACCAAACGTTGGAATTCGGGCCAAAGGGAACGAAATTTCGCCTCAAATTTTGAACTCCCCCGAAAAACCCGGCACATCACAATTCCTCGTTTCACGTCGGCCTTTGTCGAAGCCTCAGAAAGAATTTTCCCTTTTTGTGGTAGCACAGCTGAGGTGATCAATTTGGGGATGTGCAATGCAGATCTTCCTGCATTTGTTTTTACCACCCACCTCAATAGTTGAAAGTTAGCGACAGCTTAAGCCATTTTGGCATTTTCTCTGGGTGAGCGAAGTCTGTTTTACCTACATGTAGTCTCAGGTTAACGAAATTTTTTTTCAAAAAACTACCTTTCACTCCTAGCGGATAGAAGCTTCATCACAAAACTGAAAAGTGAAAGTAAATATCATGTATGGCCACGGGAATACGGAAAGTGACAATTGCATATGTATTTTTTAGGTTTCCCGCCAGAAAGAGAATTCTGAAGGATTTGACGTAATTGAAACTTCTTTATCGCTGAGAATTCATTTATTTAATGTGGCATAACTGGAAAGTTAAGGATATTTAGTCAAATGAATGTGGAAAATCCTGATGCTTGTCTTGAGATAATCTTGGTCTTAGATAATGTATATAAAAGTATCGTAAAGCCTGTTTAAGTCCTGTGACCGAAAGGCATTTTTCATAATTTTCAAATATTTTCATTGTTAAGCTTTTTCATGTGCTATTATAGAGTCTTTTACCATGGTTCCATCGGAATACTAATTTATTTTTCACGAGTTCTGAAAGTTCAAAAAATGTATGTCATTGAAAGAGGCTTGCAATAAAAACGGAGCATTTTTTTGCTAAAAAGTAGTTCGTACCAAATTATAACGATAAATTCAATTTATATTTAGTGGTTCAACTAACTAAAAATAAGGAATTAGCTGAATATTTAACTACTTACTTGAGAAAAAATATGCAAATGTAATACGTAAATGATAATAACATGACCTAAGCAAAGCTAAGACGCATATTTTACTGCGGCATAGACTGTTCTAGTAATTGTATCAATATAATCAATATAATTTATTTTGGGGTTTTGCTAAACTTAGTTCTATTTCTTTGCCCATATAGCAATTATTGGTGATGTATTTTACGTCCGGATTTAATATTTTATGAGTGCATTTTGGTGAGTCAAGAAAAATTTTCTAGGGTGATAACCACTCATCATTTGTACACTACTTATTCAAAGTAATTAGTATAAGTTTGACTCGAAGAAGATCTTTGAATGAGTAAATATGTCTCAAAATATGTGTCTATAATAAAAAATGATGCATTGGTTATCATGATCTTTGAATATTGGTAGAATTTCGGCGCGCAAGGATAAGTAAACTTCATTTCGTGAACTAATCTTGCAGATACGAACAAATATATTATATAAAAGCGCAGTAGCGCAATTTGTGGAAAATTTGATGAATTAGCAAGCAAATGCATGGTTTATACCTTTAAAAGTCAATTGTATATGAAAGAGGTCACGCAAATATGCAATGTGCGAAAATTTTCTATGATTTAGTGAATCTGGAAATATTAAATCTCTCTATGAAATGATTGCATGACTACGGTGAACGACATCGAGAAAGGGTGGTAAAATTCTTTTGTATAAAAAAATCGCGATTTTTATCGACATGAAAAGGCTTGCAAAATTGGAAATGTGATTCTTCGAAAGATGAATTTTCATCTCTTGGCTGTTTGTCTCCGAATAATTTGTAATCCTAATGCTCTGCCAACTTTATATAATGCATTTAATCTTTTCGTAGCAACATCTCAGCAAATGTTCACGCAGGGACGGAGTCGTTGCTAGATTCTTGTTATTCTTGCGTGCGAGACTCTTGTTATTTTTGCTGAGTGAGTTGAACGTCCATCGTCTCAAAGGAGCAAGGACTAAATTTTTCGTTTTAGGATTGAATACTACGAATGCTTTCATTCAATTCGGAGAGGAATCGCTTTGAATCTATTGAAAAACAATTCATAAAGAAATTATGCCTTTCCGTTTTGATTCGATTTTGGTCCTCTATGGACCACATGAAATAGCGTTTTTATAATTTCCATTCATTCTGCTTTCATATCCTTTCAATATCATTTTATCCTTTCTATTGTATGCTCTTTTATTGCTTCTTGCCCATATCCCGGATATTTTCTTTTCTAGCTTCACCTTTTAAGCTATGAAAGTTTTCCAAAATTCATTTGGGTTCTCTAATTCTTTTAATTTCTTTTCTTCCTAATTAATATTTTATGTTCATTTATTTTAGGTTTTGTCTTCACTTTTGAGAGTCACATAATTTATTTTGGGGTTTTGTTAAAGTATTCAGTCCTTTCTTATTCATCAGCATTTTTTTATCCCTATAAATTTATATAGAAAGCTATTCTTATCTCCCTAATTTTTCATAATGTTCCTTGTTGCTTTTTAAATTTATTTTCCTTTGCATAACTTTGGCCCGAGAATTTCGTTTTATAAGGAGTTCCCTTTCTAATGAGAAAATGTTATCAAGTCATAATTGTAGTCGCAGAAGAATCGTTCCCTTGATGAAAAGCAACGCGTGGTATCAATAGAGATAAGAAAAGTTGTATCCTCAAATTTTGCCATTTGTAACTGTCATCGGACCAATAATATTTTTAGACCAATCGAAATTTGAAGTGTTTCTTATTGTGAGTGACCGAGTGCAGCATCCGTGTCGTTTTTTTAGACGTTCCAAAAATAGCAATTTGATATATTCAGAATAAGTGAAGTTTTATTATCCTTACTGTTAATCCTTATGGGTAACCGAGTTATGCGTAAATTGATTATTAAAGAAAGTTCTCAGACTAGGCATGCATAAAGGTTTATCAGAACTTTGGTCTTTATTTCATGTCCAAACGTGCAGATATTTCACACTGGCATAATAAAATTTTCTTCACGTGACCAATATTTCATTTTTTAACAAAGTCGTTGAGTGCTGAATTAATATAACCCATCACTTATTTTCAGTTGATTGATTCCATCGCTAATTTAAGCAGAACAACTTCTCAGGGACTGATCCACATGCTCTAAAATAGTAACATAAACCACTTGAGGATATTATCCTCATCTAGACCTTAGAATCAATTCAATTTTTATGTGATACTGCTGGTGCTTTTACCATCAGACTCCACGAGCCAGCTTATGAACAGTAATTTCAAAATTATGTTTTAAAGCTAATTTTATATATTAGTTTTTCTTCTCGTTTATATAAGCGGTGTTATCAAGTAATCCATAATTTAGTGGTCGGCTTTCGAATTATGTCAAAACATATATGGTGCTTACCTATCAAGAAATGAATAATATATAAAATAAAACTATGGCAACGATAAACAGGCAATAAAGATAGTCACAATAAATGTCTACATTACAGGAAAGTACATAATTTGAGTCATATATGTCACAAAATTTAATGGCAAGAACACCAAGAACATTTCCAAGGTTTTCTATTCATAAGGGAACGCAGGACGGATAGCGTGGGTAGACATTTAACTGCGGCAAATGTTTCTTAAGCACGCATGACCACTATCTGTGGCTCGTGGGAGACAGCTGGCTGAGATTCTGCAAAAGTTAGCCCCTCACTTTTCTTGACCTATCACACAGTGGAGTGAGAAAGAGAAAGTTGAAGTTTGCTGCCGCTTATGTGACAATGCGTGGGGATATTATCTTCAGCCCTTTCTCCATCGGCTGCCATCTCTATCTCGTGGTATATAACAAGAGAGTAGGTGGTACTAGTTACACTATCCTTCTGTTTCTACGCACACGCTCACGTGCTTATCTGAAGCGAGACTTGTCGTCCGTGGTCCATGCCAAACATCAAAGTTGGGTTCAAGCTCGCGTCTGCTTGGCCAATTTTCTTCCTCCGTACTGTGCTTTCTCTGTGTGAAGCTATGTTTATATCAAAGTTAACGATTTAGTGAGGCTTGGAAAAAACAACTTTCACGTTAGTAGATTTCTAATTTCTTTTAATATTAATGTAACGAATAACGTAATGTAAAAGTAAAGATTGCAAAAATTAAAAAAAAATATATTTACACACAACCCAATTCTAATGCTGATTTGGTTAGGGAATACAGACCACTGAAATTGGATAAAGTCTACAGTTTATAATTAGCAAGGTCATACACATCTACCCTAGGTAGACGAGAAATAATAAATAAATACTTATCACCGGTACTAAATTCTTTCATTATTTCATCAAAGCGCGCAACATGGCATTTTACTACATGCTATATTACATACCTTTTGAATTGGTCAAGACGGCGTTTTGAATTATTACATAAAGTCCATGTGATTTAAGTTGATATAAAGGGTTACCCTCTTTCGAGATAAAGGAAGTATTTTACTTTAATGAAGCACATTAAATGCCTCACATGCAACTGTTAAATATGTGGATAGTAGTGAAACTTACGTGCTTCAAACTAAATAGAAATAATGCGAGGATTTTAAAATTTATCGTAAAAATTAGCTATACTACTGGGTTAGTTGGGTAAAGAAATATAAACAAAGTATAATCACTATCTGCTTTTATTTAGGTCGTCATTAAACTTTCCTTGAGTCAAGCAAGAAATTAAAAAAAAACACACATCCAACTCTTTTGAGATTTAATCAGGAAGCATCCTTAAACGTTAGTACTTGCATGAAGATTTCTTTTCGGCCTTATTTGGGAAATTTACTTTTATTTAGCGAAGAAAAAGAACACGGTTCATGAATTGTATGAAAAATTCACTTCAGGCAGTAAAAGGTGTAACTTTAATGGTGGAAATTTAAATATAAAAAAAACAGGAAAAATCATTTATTTGAAAAGGTGACTCTACTTTTAGGGTACCAAAGTAAACAGAGCATCAATGACTTAATGTCAACTTAGCAGTTTTTGTTATGTTCATTGTCCTTCTATTAAATGGAAGCCAAAACATTTGGGGACTCGAACAATAAGAAAAACCGATAATTTCTTCTCTGAAGGTATATTTTATTTTATTATTAATTACCACCAAAAACAGCACTTATGGCCTTTACATCGGGGTAGTAGTAACAATAAACAGTGGACAAGCACAAAAAACCATGTCCTGGGAAGTGAAAAATCCTCCCCAGGCGGGATTCGAACCCGCGAGGTTTGGGTTAGTAGGCGAGGACGTTACCCCACCGCCACCGAGGCCGATAAGACTCAATGAGGCCCACATGTGTCCTTTAAATGAGAAATGGTTTATTTATTCTTTTTTTCCCACGTTTCCTATATTTATTATGCTTTTCCAGGGCTGTATAAGGATTTATTTTGCATTTTACACCATATTCAACAATATTCAAGGTGATATATTATGATTTACAAAACTTGATTACATCAGTTCATTAAAACATTAATATGCATGTTTGAAACTTTACCTCAGAGTTCCTTTCTATTTCTTTATTTATGATAATGATGATTTAGTTGCTATTTATTTGTTTTATTTTGTGTTAATAGACAATTTTATCTTACTTAAGAAATTAAAATAGAATTAAATTATACTATTACATCAAATTATAATATATTTTGCTGAGTTTGGCGATGTCGGTTTGTTTATATCAGGTTATTTCGTGTATATAATGTTTAATATTTCCTTAAATAATCTTTTTGAATTAACTGATGTTATCTAGTATTGTAAACCGTAATAAGTCAACCTTAAATATTGTTGAACGCTGAATAAGATGTAAAATTTATACTGATACAGCCCTGAGAAAGCATATAAAAATATGCAAGACTTTGGCATGAAAGGAGAAACAAACCATTAATCGTTTAAAATAGACCGATATCTCCAGAGAAGAAAGTATATATAGGAAGGTAGATCGAGAGTCGAGAAGCACCGTCATGTCATTTCAACTCGTCGTTTGCGTAATGGGTGCCTCGTGGAGCATACACGTGGGGTTGTTTATTTCCAATCTACTGCACGAGTCAACGAAGCCATCACAATCGAAATCGAGGAATGAAAAGGAAAGAAAGAAATGAGGCATGCGCGTGGTTATTCTACCCCAGGGCACTGATCGAATTCATTGATCCAATTAGCTCACCGTGGTGGTTCGCTTCCGGCAGCCAGCCAGGTTATTCACTCCCACCGCCGCTGAATCTATCGCCTATCCCTTTAGGACAGGATTACGATCGACGATTCCTGACGTTATACACCAAAGACGGTGAAATTCGTCATTTAAAAAAATCATACGACTAGACCGGGATTTGAACCCGGATCTCCCAATTGCCGGTCAGGTGTGTTAGCCAGTTACACCACCTCTTAATTAAACCCCACTGAAATTCGCCTTGAACTTTCGCCTTCTTCTCATGTATGAAGTTTTCTTGGGTTTCGAACCAAATGAGCGAATCCATAGTTACCG
Source organism: Pyrrhosoma nymphula (assembly GCA_963573305.1). Lineage (NCBI taxonomy): Eukaryota > Metazoa > Arthropoda > Insecta > Odonata > Coenagrionidae > Pyrrhosoma > Pyrrhosoma nymphula. The sequence continues at coordinate 124,763,472 of OY754330.1, forward strand.
ACGTTTTGAGAACCGACACGTTTCTCGTCATTAGGGATTTGATGCTGGTGCTGATCCTTCAGAAAGCCGGCATTAAAAAAATCGAGTCAACGGAGAGAGAAAAAGGTGCCAAATAACATCCAATGGTCCTTGACCCTAAGCTTATATAGTGGCAATATTCATGGCTCCAGAATCATATCCTTGATGACGAGGAACGTGTTGGACCTCGAAATGTTGGCATACCATGAAATCTCTCACTCGGGTGAAAACACGAAAAAAACATTTCTCCAGATAATGCGCCGGAAAAGCACCAAATCCTTCATCTTTTCTGCCAGCTCTGAATTTGTGCAACTTATCGTGTTATCTGTCCTCTCGAACCACACCTAACTCTTTCTCGTCCGTTCTTTCAGCTCACTTCGTTCTTTCGACGCATTTCGATAACTTCCAGTCAGCGTAAGGTTCCAACCCCTAAAACCCCACGCTGCATGTATGTCGTCACTTTCCTCTTGTTTACATGCCTGCTCTGACAATAGACTGCTGACCTGACAATAGTTCCCTCCTCTACGAAAACACTTCCTTGTCGAGAGAAATTCTACATCAGATGTCCTGATCTCTGAATCCATTCTACTTCAAAATATTTCCCTGATTCTTAAACACTTCATTGAATCGTTTGAATTTCCTCCCACCCTTTTATTAAACCCATTCATATTACCTCAGAAAACGTTATCCCTGACACATCACTATTCTTTCTTATGATATATCTCCAACACATACTTTCACTCCTTACCTCTGACGCAATCTAACGCTTAATTATAATTTATTGAACGCATACAGGTATCTTCAATTTATAATCGTTGCAGTAATAGTATTAAATAAATTATAATACACCACATAAATGTAAAAAAGATAATAATAATTCAAATGCATAAAACAGTAAATTCAGTTACGTTAACCCTTAAGCTGCGGCAGCTAGAGCGCATTTCGTCCACCCTATGCGGCAGATATCTATTCGGACGAAGCCTGTCCCTCCATCCCACAGGCCGAGGCCGGGCAGTTATATGACCCATGTAATCCCCTCCCGACCCTTTTCTCGGGATCCTAGGGGGTGGGCACCCAAACTTGTAGAGGGATTTGTGGGACTTGGAACTAATTTTGAAAATTTGTTTTTATAGGCGTAATTTTTCAAAACAAATATGACAGTATTTTTTCTAGCAACTTTCTGTTTAGTTTGATACCAAAAACACAAAAAAAAATCCGTTGATAATTGAGCCGGGCGCGAGCATAAGACAACTAACTTTTGAGACAACCGTAACCTCTCGAGCGAACAATCGGAAGAAAGGGTCGTACTTCATTGTGATGGTATGCCATCCCTAAAGAGCATGGGAAGGGAGGTGTTTGGGTAAAAAGGGTGGATTTCCAGATGTCCACCGCTGGAAAGAAAGAGTTTGGGTCATAAAAATATGAAAGGGCTGAGGGAGCAGGTAGACAGAAAGGGTCAAACTTACAAGAACGTTCTTTCCGCAGTTCCTGGTACACACATACATGTACGTTTCCCGCAGCTTAAGAGTTAACAGCCCTATATATGTAGTTATATAACTTTATTGCAATAACTGTGCATGCAGAAATCGAAGGTAAAAAACATTACTGAAATCTGCAAGTATTTACTTCGTAAATCTCGTCAGTGAGTCGAAAAAAGGCCTGATTTAGGGTTTCACTCTAGAAACTCATTTTTCGTACGCATCATATGGATCAGCGCACAGTGGGCTCAAATCGAAAATCGCCGGACAAAAGTAAGAATGCGTGGTAAAAGAAAAACCAAGAGAAGTTAACAAAATATATATGAACACAGATGAGAAAATTACGACGCATAATTTGGGTAAAAAACGTCATTGGTTAGAAAGAAGAAATTTAAAAATATTTTACCTTAAGAAAGAGGTATACTTTTAAGAAAATAAACAAAACTGCTGGCACCACAGGGAACTGGAGCAGGAAATATGTCAGTATTTCACGAGCCAAATAACCAGATACTATGGGTTTTCCAAACTCACGAGAGCACAGGCACAGCATTATTTCACCAAAAACAAACTACAACTGCCTGTCAATATACATTTCTTAAAGGAAGGGCGCTACTGCATATACCTTCTTAATACCGTCAACGGCAGCCCGGTGTCATAAAACGATCCGTTCCTCTGGGTGTAAAGGCGGAGGGTGTTATTCGGGGTGGGGGAGGAGAGGGTGAAGGGAAAGAAGGGAACACCAAATGTTGTCTTTTTTATGGAAAACATGCATGGTACCCCGAGAACCCGCATTCTTTCTCAAGAGTTGAAAGACGTTCATAATTTGCAGCATGATTCAGAAAATTATCCAAATAAAAACAAATGTACCGCAGTTACGCGTGCACTGATCCATTCTCTCGATCCAATATCCTCGCAAAATCTTCAGTTTAGAATCTTTAGAAATCAGTGACAACATGCATAGCCTGAAAAAGTTGAATTCGAGGAATTAATGTCCACACAACTTGAACAATCCAACGGAGTCACTGTATTTCCAGGTCCCGCTGCGCGGAGCCGGGCCGCGACGCGCGATCGAAAAATCGAGTTTATTCTTGGCGTCGCAAACTTTTTTCAAATATTTTTACGGAATAATCTAGAAATATGTTTAGTTTATACTCTGATGAAGTATCCCAGAGACCATTTCCCGAATAAGGAATATATTGTCTACTTTATGTACAATTTTGTCTAAAAAAAAAGGGTCCGCCATTTTGTGACATAATAGCACTCAAATATGAGCAAATATGTCTGAAAGTTACGCATAGTATAGATAAAGTACCGTGTTTACAAATGGTAATGTTGCTTATTTCATAAAAATTCTTCCATTACTCCTATATCTGCACAACGTTTAAGATTTCCGAAGAAAAATGAGAGCGGTCTCTTTTAAGGAAATTTGGTCGTGTTTGAGCCTCTGTATCTAAGTAATGGGTAAAACCTATGATAAATGACTTATCATTCCATAATTAATAATTACTTGTGTGTATATGTGCCAAGTTTCAAGACGTTATCTCAAAAAAAGCAATTTTGGACTTTCGTCCGGCGATTTTCGATTTGAGCCCTCTGTGCAGAGGTTCAAATCGCGTAGCATCCACCCTTCCAAAGTTATCAGAAAAGAGTGGAGCGAGTCTCGTTCCTTGCGTAGGGACTTTCATGTTTATGAAGCCAAAGAGATGGCTGCAGTAAACAGCCTCCTTCACAATATTGCGGAGTAACATTATCTTGACAATAAGAGGAGTGAGGTGAAAATTCATTTAGTGTGAGGGAAAATATGCTCTGGGGCTTCGTTTGATAGGAGATGGAATGGAAAAGTTGTTTCGATGTGTTTGTATTCCGCTTTCGCTCTATCGTGATAATGGGCCGTTCCTGGAAAGTAAATAATAAGTCTCTCTGCTGTACATTTATCAACTTTCATCGCTCTTGTCAACCTGTTGATGTAGTGTCAGGCTAGAATAATTATCAGTGTGTTCATTTGAAACTTTCATGTTCTTCGTTTCATTTTGTGACCTTTTACATAACTAAAAATATTTTTATGCTCTTTGGTCCAATATTTGTCACTGCGTTGTAATACCTCCGGTAGGTATATATGATATTTCCGACCACGCAACAACTTTCCACTGCACAAAGGGTAAACTGTGTACAGGTGCTTACTCTAGTCTTCACTAGAGGTGGGCGCCATGGGTCTGGATGAAATTCCCTTTGGTATTGTCGTTAAATCTTTCTCGGCGGCCTGCGAGTTCGGTGTTGACCTGATGAATATTTCCCAACATTTTTTTGGGTATGAAAAATCTATTCTTAAATAGGTAAATTTGAATTCCAGAGGAAATGAAGTTCTCTTCATGAATAGAAATGCTATTCATGAAGAGAACTACCGAATCGATTTAGTTTGTTATGTATTCATTATTTTATATATCGTCACAAATATCTGAAAAATCGCCATATTTCCATTTTTGACTAAGATAAATTACAAAATTTAATAAATAAAGGTCATATAATTCTCTAGCATATAGTTAAACCAAAGATTGTGGCGAGTTTCAGTTGCTGCGTAATAAGTGAAATGGTTATTTTTTGTTTTAATTGAAGGATATAGAATGTTTCTCTTCATGGCAAGGGTATGGGTGTGTTGGGTAGATTGAGAGAAATTCCTTCCGCTGAGTAACAACAGATAGGAAATGTTTGGAAAACCAAAATAAATTTCACGGGAATACTATATACAGCTCAGCTTCACTCTTCGAAAACATGATTTTCAGTTTTACATAGTTAATTCACCAAGGACCGCATTAACAAGTTTTTAAATGGGTATATTTTTGTTAACTTGATATGCCACTCTCCAAATATAAAGATTAATATCTGCTGTCCTCTTGAGGTGTCCTCTAAATGTAAATTTACATTAAACGTGTACATTTTCTCTTTCCAGCGATATAAATCTGATCAAAAGAGCTTTTACTTTAGTTTATCTTACTTGGTCTTGTATTTCATGGTGCATTTTTTAAATAATTTTCGCGATGACTCTTTGTGAGCATTTTTTAGTTTCTTGATTGAATTTCTATCATACCTTTGAGACGTTATCTCTACAAATTTTTTTTATATTGTCTATCGGGTTCACTCACTAATTCTTCTATGTATGTTTTGAATACCCAATTAAATTATGGTAGTAACTTCATAGCTTTGAATTAATAGCATTTAAGGAGATTTATAGTACCACGCATGATAATTTATACTTCATATTATTTTTTTAGTTTTTTACAATTTGTGAGACTACCTCTTTTAATATCCATCTAAAATCCTAGCTGAGAAAATCATTTCATTTACATATGTAATTAATTCTGATGGACGTAAGTTCAGGAAAACAATGAAAAACTATATCCTGGGGATTAGGCATTCACAGAACATATTTATGTGCTTGGTTGCATACTATAAAGGATAAACTCAACATGTATCGTACTCGCACAAGATGAACACCAGGCAGGAAGAATTATTTCATGTAGTTAAAAAATGGAACTATATTCTAAAATACATTTTCCCGTAGATTATACGCACAATTAATTCTTAAACAAATGCACAGGGTTCATCTGAAGATTAAATTTGGAGTCTAAACCTGAACAGTGATTCAAAATGAAACCCTGTGGAGTCAGTCACCAAGTTAACACGTTTCATTTCACATATGAATAGGCTCCATGAAGTTACTTCTGGTGGTGTGACCACAATTTACATTGATCATACGAGATTTATGAGCTGCTGGACTTGAACGTAATTCTATCATTGAGTAATGAAATGCTAAAAGAATTCAATCCTATTTGAGACCATTTCAACTGATAAATAGGCATAAGAACTATTGCAAAGCCATCAATGCGCGTACGATACTGATCAAACTTTTTCAACCGCGTTTCATAAACATAATAGTAGTGATTGGGTTCATTGGTTATGAAGACCTTTGGGTAATATTGAATATTTATCAATTTAACCATTGACTTTGCTGTATGATATATCATTTAGTAGTTATATCCCTTATTTTTTGTGATGTATGTAATCAGTTGAATACGTTTCAAATCCTAGCGAGAGATATATTTCATATGAAACTCTTGTGTCATGCAAAGTATTTTACGAAGATATAAAACAAGCATATTAATATTTAAGTTAAAATGGCATTCTCAGCGCAAGTGTATAAAACTTTTGGCAGAAAATATAATCTAGGAAATTAGAAAATGTCGGCGATATAAACATTGACTGCCCATTTTCCATGTTAAGGCACGATTTGATCCATTTATTTCCCATAGGAGCTTCAAGCTCGAAGTATTTTTCCAAGTTGAGAAAATGTCGTGAACATGATAGATGATTGCTATCATCGTCAAAGAACACCCAATATCTCCAAGTCAATTTACTGATTGGCAAATGTCACTCTTTTGTGATTTTTTAAAGAATAACTCTTCACAATTTAGTATTACATGATACCATTTGCGCTATTTCTTGGCACTGAAAACTTATTCGTTAGTTAAAATGGTACGAACTGATCGGAAATAATGAAACTATTGTTTTAATGTTGATTATCTTTTTACATCATCAGGGAAATCGAAGAAATCCATGTAATTTTCTGAAAAAGGACAACCGAGAAAATCAATTCAAAACTTGCGTCCAACGAAGAAAGGCGTTTAAGCTTCGGCAACAAGATTCTTGTGGGTCAAGGTCTTGAGCTAACCTCCTCTCAGTCGTACATTTTCAGTGCTATAATCATCGCATTTCTCAAATCGAAACATGATTATTAAACAGGGTGATTACAAAAGAATGCGTCGGTTTCAAAGATCTGTATTTTTCAAATGATACGAGCTACAGAGCTGCGCGACCTCTTAAAATGGCCGATACATTCTCTAGTTAAGTTGAAAAAAATAACAAAACAAATTTTCAAAATGTCCTCCTTGAGTAAACCCGAAAAATATCAAGTCGACATTCAAATTCCTTTCACACTCTGTGAAGCATGTCAGCAGTTACTGTCTTCACAGCCAAAGTTGTGCGTGCTTTCAATTTCTCGCTGTTAGTAGGCCTAGATTAAGATTGGCTTTTTCCACAACTGGAAGCAGATTCCAATGATTTTGTCTTTCTGCTAGATGGGGCTCCACCCCATTGGCACCTCTCAGTTCGTTCTCATCTTAATGAGACCTACCCACAAAGATGGATTGGTCGATCTGCAAGGCAAGACTTCGCCCTTCGCTACGAAATTATCCATCAATATAATTAATACCATTGAATCACAACGTAGAAAGTCATACCTAGGGACAGTTACGACGTTTCCTGCTTCTTACAGATGTAACTTTACAATTAGTAGTCCAACGAAAATTAGTCCAAGTAGTCCAGGTATGATAAAACATTCAACGTTGAAAAAGATTATGATTTCCTTATAATGCTAAACTGGATTTTTCAAATGAAATTCTCGTTTTTAGGCAAAGAAAGGATCCACGCGTGTTGTTTACCGTATTATCTGATATTTGAGATAATCCACTGAGGCCTCGAGTGTTGACTCTTCCTTTTGTGTATTTTGAGTGCCTTTTGTTTCAACACCCCTGATGCTCAGGAATAACAATGTCTATTTATTACAGTTGAGAGTCTCCCGATTATCTCGCAGAACATCGCACTGATCTACTGGCCCACAACAACCGAAGAGCAAAAAAAAGTTGCAATATAATGAAAGAGAAGACTGCGTGTCTCTTTTGCTTTGGAATTTATCTTTTATTGTTTAACGCCGTAGTTGTTTTCGATAGCAAGGATTGATTTCAGACAAAATGTTTAAAAAAGACTGCTGAAGCATGAGCATGCTGTGAAACTGAAAACTTACGTATAGAAAGCTATCATTTGTATGCAGCTTATATGCTCAAACACAATGGAGGAACTAAACCTATCGTGATGTTAAATTATGTAGACTTGAGTTTGGATAACAATTAAGTAAAAAAGTACTCCTACATGTATGCAAGTTACATCGAGCTTCAACGTATTTTATTCTGCGTTTAACCATGCTTACTAATTATTTTTACACTCCTGGTTTTTTTAATGCGATGGGATCATAAAAGTGACGGCTTTTTTGCTTTTTCTAACAGACCATTCTCTTTCACATTTTATAAATACCAAATTCGACGTTTAAATCATACTTAAATTTTTTAAAGTGCAGCAGAAATATTTCCATATGCAATTCTTGAATTTCAGTTCTTTCTAATTAACCCTCGATTCAATAAATCAGTTTTATGACCCAACTTTTCCCTAGTAATAGATGGTCCAAAAAACACGATCTTGGTTCTTCTCTTAAAGCTCTTTGTATCAATATATCTAAACAACCGCCATCACCCAGGTTACGGAATGGGTTTTCAACGAATTAATATAGCAGTATTTTATTGAGCTTAGCGCTGCGGTGAGTCCGTCTTCGCCAGTTGGGTAGTAAAAGTCGGTGCGTCATTGTCAATTGGGAGCCCGCAAATGGCAGTTGAACGTATTGTACACCGTGCTGTGTGAACAACTTGATTATATAGATATACCCTGAGCACGTGGTGTAATTATTTGTAGTCTCCATCACCGTACATGTTAAAGTTCATCATTAGCTTATCCGATCCTTCGTGAACTAATGCTATTCAACGCGTATGTCGTATGAAAAGAATTTCTCCCAAACGATACTAGTTTATTTCTATTTAAATATTATCTTAAATAGCCACGTGGCTAAAACCCCACCACCGCCGTCGTAGGCATTTATTTATTTATTAAATTGGTCGTACAATTAGGTAATTGGCCTGGTGGCAACGGTCAAGAATTTAACATAAGAAATGAAGTTGAATAATATTTTTTTAAAAGTATATACTCATTGTGAAACTCATAACTTAAACATGCAAGCTCTTACTATGCACCCAAGAGTAATTTAGCTCTTATTACCTTTGTATAATTTATAACTGTGTTAGAAAAGGTCTTAAAAATATCTTCACGCAACTTTTTCCATTATTTAATTCCGCGGTTTAGGAAGGAATTCTTTAGTACCTACATCCGATTTCTGAGGCCTGTATTTTATTTTGAAACTGTTGTCCTTCCTATCTATATAGTTGGGTTTGTCTAACCTTTTTGTGAATTCCCCCCAAGTCTTTTCTACCTTTATCGAGTTGTTTGTCCCACACAATCTATTTACCTTCCTCCTCAATTGGAGTGATTCCCAGCCCAGTAACCCTAATATTGCTTTTTCACTCTCTGTCCTTTTGTGTTTCCCTAAGACCTACCTGGATGCTTTCCTCTGGACTTTCTCAACCCGCACGTACCCGCGTTTAACGTGTTAACTTTAAATGTGAAGAATATGTCCATGCATTATATAACATATTCTATTTTTTTAAAAGGGAACCCTGTATACATGGATAGTGCAACGGCATCAGGTATATTGCCCCGTCATAACTTTTGGAGAAATAATTGTTAAAATATCTGTTAATCCATTCCATATTTCGAGCAAATTGATGACTATTCAGCCCTTTCTCGTAATCAAGTTATTAAATATTTCACAAGTATCCATGCACCAAGTTGAGACTCGAACCAGCGGCCTCAGCGCTATTATGCGAAAGCTTTACCCGTCCGCCACCGCAGCTGGTAGATAAGAGGCTCTCGGAGGAATGAGAGAGTTATGCCGACGATTAATGCACACATTGGTGATATGATGACCATTATGGCGGAATGGAACATATATATTCTCCAGAGTTCGGATGAAGAAGGGCTAATGGCGCATATGCCTGTGGCTTGATGCGGAGAGATTTCTAAAACTCTCTCTACCTCCCGTTTGCTCCCTATGGGGATAGCATTTGGGCGTCGTTTCTTCTGTTCCGGGAAAAAATACGGCCCAACCGTTCCCAACTTTGCCCATTCCTTCACTGCCCGAGTCCACTTCTTCGCTCTCTCTTCCCAAATTCCTCTTTCCCCCTACCTCCCACTCACCCTATCTCCTCTAAATCCCAACCATCCGATCCGGAACCGCATCTTCTTCCCTAAGAATGACTATTTGGCTGCCTTCCCGTTCTGCGAGTTTTATCTCTGCAGCATTAAATCTCCTATGCCTTTTCTCAGACTTGATACTTTTACAGATGTCCTCACCATCCAGCAGCTCAAGATATTTTTTGTTCTCTCTGATGTTTGTCCATTCCACGGAGATAATTTCGCTGTCACCAATAGCTAGTGGTGGAATAAAGTGTTGTCGGAGCGAAACGGCTGTAACTGCACTGTTTCGACCAGAAAACTGTTTCAAACAACAGGTTAGTTTCATGATCGTGCCGCAGCGGCGCCGTTGCGCTCTGGGCTGTTCAGCGGCAACTTATAGCTGAAGATGATTGTTCCGTCTTCTATTCTGTTCCAGTTGCACTGCACGTGTGGTTGCGTTGCTGTTATAAGTTACCATTCTTTGGATTTGAATCTGTTGCAGGCCGTTAGTGGTTTATTCAGCCAATACGTCCGCCTGTCGTTACAGATAGAATTAGAACTGTGAAGTACCTATCCTTAAGGAATCTAAATGAAATGGTTACTTGATTTAAGTGATATATTTCTTATTACATAGAATAAAAAAACTACTAGCCAGGTTTTTACAGTGCCGACCGATCGCCTGTTGTTTATTGCGTCTCTAGCTGTACGCCAGAGGGTGTTTCGCAGAAAAGTTTCGTTTTGAAGCTGTTTCGGTTGCGAAACAATTGCAATGAAACTGTTGTGTTCTTTTAGTGCCACCACTACCAATAACTCAAGTACATAGTAATTTTTTATTTGTAATCGGTATTTTTCATTGTTCCCCAATTTACTTGGTTTCCGTTCCTTAAAATTTCCCTACAAATGATCATTTGCTGCAACACTATTCTGTTAATTCGGAATCCACTGGTAAAACATGTCTACGAAACTTTGTAAGTGTTGTTATTTAATTAAATTCTATTTAATACTATGGTCCAACTTCTAGATTCAATAAATATTAGATTCTGTGTATGAGCTTCACGTTATGTTGTACAGTCAGTTGAATATAATGAAGAGCTTAATGGTAAGGAAATAAAGTCCAGTTCGTTAAATATAGAAAGATCAGATATACAAAGAGAAGACCGGGACAGGCACCCTTGCAATCGGGCCAGGCATCCTTGAAAGCGAAATCGAAAGAGCCTTACCAGACATTAAAAAGAATAAGGTTGTAGGAATAGAAAGCATACCCGCTGAGTTTCTAAAGGGAATGGGGAAGAACGGAAGAGGACAGCGTTTTGCACCTATTCGATGGATTTATGAGGATGGAATTTGCTCGCAGGAGTTTTGTGAAGAAAATACCAATTCCGATACCGAAGAAGAGCAAGGCAAATATGTGCGAAGGTTATAGGACAATAACCTTAATATCTCACGCGGCCAAAGTAGTTCTTAGAATTATGAACAGAAGGCTAGAATGCAAGGCCAACGAATACCTGAGTGACGACCAGTTTGGTTTTAGGAGATGGACGGGAACGCAAGAACGACGGACGCTATAGGATTGATGGGGATGCTAGCAGAAAGAAACCTAGAATTTAGGCAGGATGTTTTTGATTCCTTTCTAGATTGTGAGAACTCTTTCGGAAGGGTGAATTGGATGAACTTATTGAAAGTGCTGAAGAAATTATGCGTTGATTGGAGGAACAGACGTCTCATTCGGTATCCGTATATGAACCAAACGCCGCAAGTTAGGGTATGCGATGGATATTTTAGATGGGCCGTGATAGGACGGGGAGTGCGGTGGGATTACCCACGTTCGCCATTCCGTTGTAACTAGTAATCAGAGGTAATTGTAAAGGAGGCCTGCGGGGTGAATGATGTAGGAATAAAGTTAGGTGGTGATCTGATTACTTCAGTGAGATTAGTAGATGAACAAGTTTTGTCTTATCAGTCAGCCAAGGGTTTAAAACCATTTATGTATGTCTTAGAGTTTCAGTGCGAAAGGTGTTTGACGAATATGGTCATAAGAAGGCGAATGTGATGAGATATTCTAGAATGACGAAGGAGGGGGTGAATATAAGGATGGGAGGGCACAGGATAGAGTAGGTTGGACAGTTTACGTATTTGGGTAGTATTTTATAGGAAAATTGCTCTAGTGGTAGGGCATAAGTTTTAAAATAGTCCTGGCCAAATAAGCGTTTTCAAAGATTAGGGAATTATTGACAGGGGGTCTGGGAAGAGACGTAAAAAAAAGACTATTATGGAGCGTGGGGCCTTAATATGGAGCATGGAGCAGAATGGGTCGGAAACTTGGTGATTGCGAAGGGAGAATATACGTATACTTGAGGCGTTTGAGATACTGGTTTGGAGAAGGGTTGAGAGAGTGAGCTAGGTGGCGAGGCAGACGAATGAGGAGGTAGTGAATGTGGTTGGAGAGGAGAGGAAGATGTTGGCGGGGGTTTTGAGAAGGTAGGAGGGATGGATGGAGGACGATTTGAAAGGGAAAGGCTTGTTGAAGAGTGTATTGAGGGGAGAACGCTGGGGAAATGTTGAAGAGGAAGGGAGAAGATAGGAATTCCGGACAAAATAAGAAGAGGCAGGCGATATGAAAAATTTAAGAGATATCTCACGGCGAGCCATTTATAGGAAGTAAAGTGAGATGATATCCCATATTTTGGGTCGTTAGGATATAGACAGTCCAAAAACCTAGCAACCATCCAGTAGAATATCCAAATGAACCACTAAATATTCAATGCGTTTATAAATAAATATTGCTGTTGCTAGCTAGTTGGTAGAATTTGACTATGCACCGCCATCGTAGAATTAGAACAGCTTGACATGAAATCGTGCGGGGAGTTTGATAGTGGATTTTCAGGAAAGTGTTTAAATAGTTCTAAGAATTAAAATCCGAAACAAACCGAGTTCGTGTATAGATGAAAATATACAAGAGAGATTTGAGTTTCAAAAAGTTGAATGAATGGTGTATTTCAGGAATAGTGTGAGAATATCTCCTAATTAAGAAATTGAATGCTTACATAGAATGGTTATAGGATATTAGAGCGTCAAATTATGTTTCTTATAATCCCAAAATGTCCATTATGAACGTTTTGGATTTGGAGCAAAAGAATTCTTACGTGACCCCAGCTTCCTACAAACAAGATAATGCTTCATGCAAATAACACCGTGTGTAGTGTCGCGCCTAAGTTTTAATTTCTCTTCCCATTCAATCCTTTAGACGCCTTAATCGTCCACCCATCAAATTTCTCCACAATTCTCATTCCAAGCATTCTCCGCCGCCCGTTTCTCAATCTTAATAATTTCCTTATTTTATGAAGGCGCGGAAAGAAGTTGTTCCGAACTGAAATATTCACCAAGTTTTGGCCTCGATTTCCTCTCCTTAATGAAGTCATTACTTTTATCCCCTTTCCCTTTCATACCCCCTTTCACCAATCCCGTTCATCACCGTGGTTATCGTGGTTCTGAAAGATTTCTCGTTTCACCGAACGTTCTTTTGAAAGGTCTTCAAACTTTTATTTTTCACTTCCACTAGTATCAATCATAATCAGTAATCAAAATTTCTACGCTTTAAGATTAGGTTTTGTTTTATCTCTCAAGTGTCACGTGATTTTAAATGGTGGTAATACATCCAGGACAATTTTTTTAAAGTGTGGCAACAAATCTCCATGAAGTATATTCCAATAGCCCATGAAATGCAATTGCTTTGCTTAAAATAGCACGAAAAAGGGAGTTTTGGATATTTGAGATGCAGAATCCCTTCTTTACGATTATTAGCTTTTGTGACTCTTTCCATCATGACGTATTATAACTACTATTTTTAAAATCCGGAGGGTCTCTTTATTCATCTATTATATGTTAGCTAAAATTTCATCGTATCAATTAAATCTGCATCGACATAATACCCTGTCAGCCACCTCAAGAATTGGTGCAAGGGGGAGATTATTACCAATATGGATTAAACACTTAGACAGTACCCTAATAAATTTAATGACACTACGACTATTGATGCATTTACAATAACCTACGAATACTAGTCATGAGTTCTAATTTCACCTACATGCACTACTCTATAGGCATGCTACTAATGCAAGAGAAAGTTATTGCATAGTTTCTCTAACATTGAAAACTATTTAGTATAGGTTTTGAGTATTTCACGATTTGTAACGGAGGTGATATATCAAGGTAAATTACTGGGAAAGCATTTTTCGTAAGGCTTATTAATATATTATTATTTCGTAAGGCTTACTAATTGCATAGTTTCTCTAACATTGAAAACTATTTAGTATAGGTTTTGAGTATTTCACGAATTGTAACGGAGGTGATATATCAAGTTAAATTACTGGGCAAATATTTTTCGTAAGGCTTATCATCTCATTTAAATGTAAACCAGTATCGTCTGAAATACAGTAGGTACCATTGATTTGTACAATATAACGACATGGTAATTGTGGCTTTTTGAAATTTTGAATTCCCTAACTAGGCTTTATCTCTTCCACGATTATTACTGCATAGTACACATGTTGATTAGTTAGAAAGACTTCATTCACCCAGTAGCAGATACCTTAAAATGATATCTAACCACTAATATTTTGTAAAGTACTGGTAGTATTAGCCAAGTATTCCAAGTATTTTTATTCTTATTGCATCATCGAAGCATTAAGTACTTTCCGTTTCATTATATTCGGATTGAAGTCTTAATTTCGAATCAACATGTATTACTTCCTCTTCAAATTCAAATTTTAGTGCATTTTTGATTTTGGTGACCTCTATATAGTGTATGTATGATATGAAAAATATGATTTAAATGCACTTTGCATATCCAATTGGTTATACAAAGATGCTACTGTGAAAATCAATTCATACTATCTGCGAATAAGGTTTCCAAATCGTCTTACCTCGTACTATAACAAATCTGCATTCGAGCCACAATAATCTCTTATTGTGTTTACGCTAACGCAACAAGTATTTCAGATGATTTTAACAAAGCGTCTTAGCCATTCCCATTGTATTTTTAATGAATGATGCAAATTATAAAATGTAGGCAGTGAACGAGGAATACCGCGATATAAAAGTATACTTACCCCGTAAATTAAACGGCACATATATGGAATATTTTTGTATTTTCTGGAAATATAATATGAATGAAGGTTGTGTATTAAATCACCTTTTTCATTATTTAATCTCCATCCCGTTTGAATGCCGTGATGAATGTTTCTTTTAATTATAATTTTAAAAACGTATTGTTTCCTTATGCGAACCAAGCGCGATGAATCTTGAAAAACTCGCCAGTTTTTAATGTCGTCGTTTGCGAAGAACAAAAACGACTCTTGATGGTGTACACCGTGCGACATTCTCTTAATTCCATCACTAGATGAGATTTAAAATATCCCCTTTAATTTACGTTTTTATTTTAGACACCATTTCGGGTGGGAGTTAATATATTTCCTTTGTTTTACTACCCTATCTTTGACACTATTTCATCTCCTCCAACCTATATATTGTTCTATCCACGCTTCCCTTAAACTCTCAGACACAACCATTCTTCCACACTCGATTATACGAACAGAAAAATGGTTAAAGAATTAATTTAATGTCCCAGTCAGCAAACTTTCGTGCCGGCATATGTTAGCACCTGTACTAAGTTAGTTCTGCCTAGAATATGCTAGAAGAACATTCTCAGGATATCCTCAGCACATGCTCCCGAGATGTGAGGAGAGAAGTCCAAAATTGTCTTAACAATGTACCGAAAATTACTTTCGCTAGGAAGAGTTAAATCACTTCCAAAGTACATGATTCGCGTTATAAACCAAATGTTTGGTAGTAAATTCATACTCACCACTCCACGTGACAATTTATTTCTGAAATGGGTGAGGTAATTTTTTAGTCCGAAATAGTCTCAAAAATGGACCGAAAATATCTTCCACTAGAAAGAGTTTAATCACTTCCAAAGTACAAGAATGGCGTTCTAAACCACATATTTGGTAGTAAATTCAATTTGGTAGACTTAAAAAAAATATTTGGTGGAACATTCTCAGGATATCCTCAGCACATGCTCCCGAGATGTGAGGAGACGGAAACTTTTTCTGTATACGTATCCCTAGCGTTTAATTTTTCCTATTATATACAATACATTCTTGCTGACTTTTACATGGAATTTGCATGAACATTTTCTTCTTTCAATTGATTATTGAATAATTAAAATCACCCATCGTCATATTTACGCTATGACTTTTTATTACATTTTAAGATTTATTTTTTTAATTGTTATTTATATTCAATGTTTGCATTGAAGTTCTTGGTAACTGCGATTAAATAATGCTAAGGTCATTCTTTGGTTTTCAACTTTTTGCCCTGGAACGTAATATTCTCTGGACAACTGCAATGAATGAAAGAGAATGCAAGAAAAATAGCTAGAGGAGAACACTTTTTTTCTGGAACGGGAAGTGAACTGCGGACGTTAAGCTTTCCAGGCGTGGATAAACAACTGCGCTACCTATCATACCCAAATCCAAAGCCAGTTTTTGCGGAACGATTGGAACTAGCCACACTAGATAAAATTAGAACAGAGAGATGTGTGGACCATAGAGCTTACATGAGCTTACCATAGAGCTTAGATATTACATGCATCCAAAATACTCACAAATATAATGAGCTGAAGGATAGAAAAAATAAAAAAAAGCTTCTCGGGCAACCAACTCTAATATAGGTGGTAAAGAGTAACTTAAGAGGCCTACGAATTCTCAAACTAAAGAATCTTTTATTTTAAAATACACTTCGTGTGGCATTTGTTGACTTTAATAAAACCTTTGGCTACATGAAATCGAATAAGTAGTCTTCCAAATGATTGAAAGAATATGAATTGGATATAAACTCCATGGGAATCACTACAAAGGAGAACGAAGGACGGAAGAAAACATTTTTATCAAATAAACAAATAAGTTAAACAATGATGCTACCATTCCCGGTATTTTTAACACATACCTTGAAGAGCTACGAAAGAAGTACCAGAAATGAGAACTAAAAGAATTGAGAATGGAAAGAAGACGGTTATTCGAGTATGTGGAAGAGTGATACTGAAGGCATAATTTACGCTACGATGAAATATATTCCGGAACTAGTGGAATCTTTCCTATACCTGGAAATCTCCATGATATGGGATGGAAGTAGTTTAATGTGCATCAAATAATCGAAAGCTCAATCCAAGTAAGGTTTAATGATGAAAAATGAGCTATTGTTTTAAATTAAATTTTTTTCACCAAAGAGGAAGCAGTACTTGTAAGCATTCGTGCGGATTTTTGTGCTATATTTATCAGAGACATGTGGAATACTTGAGCAGAAGGGAATAGATGCTTTCGTAATTTATTGCTGGAAGGACATGCTGAATTTCAATTTGATGGCTTGGATCAGACACGGGGAAGTGTGCAGAAGTATAAAAGAGGAGAAAACCATAGAGAGCACAACTAGGTAGACAAGGTAGACATGGATGTCACTTTTTGAGGCACAAGGGTCATGATAGAAGAGAGAACTCCCATAGGGAAGATCGAAGAACATATAAATTGCCTCAGTTATATGAGCCCAGGAGAAAATAAAATTAAATACAGCACTTGTGAACTCTCATAAATTGGACATACCAAGTTTAACCCCATTGTCAGGTACAATGAACACAGAGAAAACTATAAAATTGGCCACTTTAATAAATGCGCAGTCATGAAAAATATATTTGAAACAGGGTACCAAATTACTACAGAAAAACTCAATTTGTTAAAGTTGCTTGAAAATGGCACTATTATTATTCGTAGTCGCAAGTAACTCATTTTTGTTTCCAATTTTATGTTGTAGTGGTCCTTCCGCCCGTAGGACAGAAGCATGGATTGAAATGACGGAAGTAGAGGGTTTTTGAGGGTTGCTGGAGGTGAGTCGTGGGGAACCCCTGTGAGTGTGGGAAAGAAATAGACGGGTCCACGCGAGAGGTAGTGAGGGAATATGGGGAGGAGATAAAAATGGACATCCCGAGACAGCGAAATCACTATGGGACTCCCTCATTTCCCGGATTTAAATTTCTTCTTGCAGTTCATGGATAAACCATTTAAAGCATCACTTTTAACCACAAATTATACGGATAGCAGAGTCTTTTCTTGCACTTAAATCAGAATAATGTCATGAAAAACACGTTTGGTATAGTTAACATAGAAAAGTAAACTCTTCGAAACAGTATTTAGGTACGATCGCTCAGTCCAGAAAACGAGAATGGAGATATAAGGAAGAATCGACAATGTTTAATTGCCCCAGGCCAACGGATGAGCCATGGCCACTCACAGATGAGCATTATGATACGGTTCATAATGAAGCACGGTACGGTACACACCTACAACAGTCAACCCACATCCCTAACACTCTGATTTGAACCTTTGACAACACGCACGTGCTTACGAGATTTAAATTCTCCCTGTTGATGGTTACCTGGATGCCTAAAACGCATGTATAGGAGTCAAATAACTCTACTTATTTTTGACTACTTGGATTTATTTTTTTTGAAACTATGGCCCAGTTAAAATGGGATATCAAACCAAAAAGCCCCTCTCAATAACGCTCTCTCCTCGTGGATATATCCTACATACTGTCACTAGCGAGTGTCGAGGCTACCGATATGATGGTATCTGACAGCTAGTTCCCAGAGATCCGCCTAAGATAGCCGTCAAAATTTGAGAACCCTGGATTTCCTACTAAGTAGTTCATACATCCGACAGTCCTTGGTTCTTTTCGGATTCTAGAAGACCCTTTTTCCTTTGGAAGTTTTCAACATCTTTACTATTTGTAGCGGCTACCGAGGAACTCCTACACTTAAGGACTATTTATTGATTTAAAGCAATAGATGTATTATAATTTATTCATAATAACTATTTATTGGATAAGTATTAAACCATATTCAAATATAAGCGAAGTACAACGTGACAAACGTAATGAAAATAATGATTGATTCGACAAAATTGAAAAAATTTAGTTATTTTCTCCTATATCCGAGGCTAATGACGCTTTTTTACTCTCCTAAAATGTTCCGTTAAAAATATCTTTTACCCCTTGAGCCCATTCGCGGATGAGACCCTTGAATAAAAACCTCAGCGGTGGTTTTTAAGAATTAGATGACTGAAAAGGAAATGGAAATGTCTCGCGGGTCAGGAAGCGCGTGTCTGCGTTTTCATATGAATTCTCAATGTTTAACCCAAGGGATTCCTTCCGTGAGTGAAATAAAGAGGCATCGCCAGGGATTCTCTTTCTTTTAGCACGCCTCCCCGTTCCCCTCGTTAAAAACACTCTTTTCAGAGATACAGCCGTCAACACTCTAATCTCGAAAACTTCCGCCCTTGCGTGAACAATGTTTTGTCTCATTCATCTTACCTCTCGTTTTTCCTCAGGGCAGCAACCAAATATTGGGCCACGTCCTTTTGTAGCCGTTGTTGCTTTTCACGTTTGTGATATTTCAACTCTATGGAAAAACTCGTCAAGAAACTTGAGACCACCACAAGGTATGCTAATATTTTTCCTCGCTTTGATGAATAATATGGTGTCGACATACTTTCTAGTCGAAGGAACGTTAGTGAAAGAGTTTTTTCCCTGCATATTTTCCCCTGCTGTTATTTCTACCGATTTGAGTGCTTTTTAAAGCCATTTAGCATTGAAATATTTTAATGCCTCTTTTTGTATTTTGATTGTTGTTCTCGTAATCCAAATACGGGAATATTCTTTTCAAGAACTTAGCCTATATTTTTACTAATTTTAAGTTTTGTCTCAACTCAATGTTTAATTTAAGTTTGCTGGAGCCGTAATCGTGGGTCATGGAGTGAACATTTAATTATTTTTCAAGTAAAAGATCTGTCGTAATGGAAACTATACAAGAATTATATTTTGCATTTGCATATTGAACTCAAATTAATACTTTTGTTTTGGGTGCGGAATCCGAAATTCAGGCAAATATTATACATACATTTGTTTTATTTAATCCTTGACTTGGCGTAGCACCTTGATATTTGTCAGCAACCATTATGACAATATTAAATGTATTATTTCTCATTTAGAATAAAATTTGTTCTTATATAAGCGAACTATTTCGAAATTATCTCATGTGCCATAAGGCTACGCGTTAACATTGCATTGAAATACTAAAAAGAAAATCGGTAAAACACATATTTTTACTTTTCTCTGTATAATTTTATTCTCTATACACTTGTATTTATATTCTCTATAGACATCACTAGTGAGAACATGTATAAAATGAGAGCAAGGTTTTGCACAAATCTGTATAAAAAAAAATTCTTGAGCTACCTTATATATTGAAAGAAGTGGATGAGAAAAGAAAAACGGAGTTATTTTTTCTAGTATTCGGATTGATCATACACTGTGAATCTGAAGTAGCGAATTCTCTCAACTTAACTCTCAATTTCCAATCATTGCGTTTGCACAAATGACGTGGTGCGCAGTCATGCGCACATTTGCGACATTATACACAAAAGACGACCGACTTTGGTGTTTAACTCTCAATGTTGAGTTTGCTATTATGGAAAGAGATCGATACCAGAGGTAATTGTTTTGCACACAGATTGATAGAGACTTCACTTTTAAGCAACACATTTAAAAGGAAATGAATTTTTTGTGTCGGATTCAGACTTGTGCTAAAGAAAGTCACCATGGGTTGCAGATTAAATTCCCATTCTGATCTCCCTCTTCACCCTGAAGTTATATTAATCATATTCGTGATGAAGAATTATTTTCTCAACAAAGATTCTTTTTCTCTATGTTCTTTCTCTTAATGTCACTTATTACTCTAACTACTTCTAGTTAGAGTTTTAAAACTCCTAGGCAAAGTATTCATGCTACTTCAATGAAAAATAGAGTACGTGGGAAAGAACCAGATTAGAAGAAAAAAATTGGAACAAATAATGTCAGAGAAGTTATAGACATCTAGTTCCCTATTATCTCTACGAAATTGCCTTAAGAATCAGGAAGCTTGGGTAGCGTGGTTTGGCTGTCAGCTCAACCGCCGTTGCGTCCGTGCTAACGGTCCGTGGTTAGATTCCCGGTGTAGGTGAATTTTTTGGGAGGCAGTTTCTAAGTGCGAGCCTGTCGAGTGATTGGGAGGATGTGGCGGAAAATGAAGTTTTGATATATGAGGTGGCTATGGCTCTGCTAAGTATCTGCGTTCAGCCCTCAGATGAGTTTTCAACCAATTCCTTTCAACTGATTAGCTCCTTTACTATTTAAAGACTGATTTATTTATTTCATTGTGTGTTAAAAATAACGTAAGTATATTTTCTATGAAGATATGGTCCTACTCTGTGGATTATTCCCTTACAACAGGCACATAAGTAGGAACATGTGTCCAGTTAGTATTGAAGGGATAATATATGGAGTACTCTTAGGCGAACATTGACGGAAATATTTGGATCATTATTATTTTTACAATTTACGATGTCGTGACTGAGTGGTAGTGACCCGAACAGATCCCTAAGATCCCTAAGTGGAATCGTAAAATTTCCGGTTTGGCGGAGATTTTAGTGTCATCGTCATCATCAATTAGTACATAGAAGTATGAATAATGCCTTCTTTAGATTGCACTGTATACTGGCCTAGACAATTAAATCTGCACTTTTTATAGCTACAGAAAAGATTTAGTTGCGAATCCGCCAAGCAGTAACTTTTTTGGAAAACAAAAAATCATACTACAGCCCCGTCAAAAATCAAGTTTTTCTTTCAGTTTTACTCTATTACCAAATACTATTGAGTTTATACTAAACGTACAGAATGGAAATGTTAGTTGAGTGTTAAAATGATTTAGTCTCAGTCATGTAGTGGAAATTTGCAATTTATGAAAAGTTCAGAAAATTATCTTCATTCTCACCTACTCTTTTTTCACCCCTTCATTCGTTATTATCTCCAAATCCATGGGACCATTCAAATGCTACGTAAAACGATTTCATACACTTTTTACCCCCAATCCCTGTGCATATGATTCCCAATCTTATGCAAGGTATAGTAGAAATTTTGATGGTTGTGCTAAGATTAACTGTTTGGTGAACGTTTTTGGTAATTTCGGCTACCCACGGAAATATTCTGAACAATATGTTAAAAATACGATGCAACCAACGATTTATATCAACAAAAATGTTCATCGGATTGGAATATCCAGTTCAACCCATGCCAATGGTGGTCCTAGAATTTTACTAAAACTGTTTAAAATTATACTGTAAAAAGTAACGCAAGCTATTTATTGCCATAATCATGGCTAAAAGTGAACCCTCACCCAGCCAAATCCGCTGTTTAGTTTACATTGAAATACTATAGATGAATTTATACTTACGACTATGAAAACCTTTCCCTGAAGGAAACCATGCTGCTTGCCGTACGAATAACTATTTCGTCCGACTATTAAAAGAATGTTATTCAAATGCGTTCTCACGAATAAATAAAATCATACTTAAGATGATCTAGGACCCCATTCATCCCCTCCCTTACATAAGACAGTGTAAGAAGAGCCTAAACCATATAGTCAACTAAAACGTCTTCTTTAATACTTGAATAGCCCCAACTGCAAATTATTATTATTATTTATTTTTCCTCGTACAAGCTTATACACAAAACGGTTATAAAAATTGAACACGAGGGACATAGGTTCTTAGTATAATATCCAGTTTGGGCTTAACTGGCTCCTCTTTGGCTTACAAAATTACACAACATGGTACAATATGGTGAGAAATGTAGAAAACAGCATAAATCAGTCACTTTGCCGCAAATTAAAAATCACTTTTCAAAAATTAATAGAGGATACAAAAATGCAAACCACAAGAAAATTTAAATGAAAAAAAACCATTGATAATGCCAGATGGCGGAAATTATCAAACTATTCTACATGGTTCCTTTAAATAGCCTCTGTTTTAAAACCACCTCTCTTTAATGTAAGCGAGGCTCTGACGCTTAGGTTATGAAAGCATAATGAAGACGTAAGAATGAAGAAATATATTGGAAAGATTGGTCATTGTAGAGGTGCTATCATTTGTCTTTTGAAAGTTTATTTTACCATACCGGAAATTTTTCGTGGGTTTGATTCGTGGTTAAGGTATTTCGAGTGTCCAGAAGAGAATCTTTATTGCATATGTTCGTGGCGAATCGGCGCATAATTTTCCGGTCATCTGGTTGGCCCCGATGGCGCAGCGGATCGCAATCTGGGGTTGGTAATTCCAGGGAGGGTCATTGTCTTTGGTTATGGAAGCTGAAATACGGCGTATTCCGAGCATTAACCTACAAAGTCCCCGAGAAACATCAGTATAAAGACCCCTCGTTCGGCCGTGGAGCCTGCTCACTGCTTATTCCTATCCGTAGTCAGGAATTTGAAACGCAAATAAGAAGAGCTCAGAAGGTGACCCTTCAGTTGGAGGAAACCAGTGGAGTAGGTTTTACTAAATTGCCGACGCTAATTCCGTTTAAGGCAACCCCTCTCTTCAAAGCGAAGATAAATATTTGATCTACCACTCGCAGGGGATTTCCTGAGTTTGCTCAAGTTATTTGGTGCGGCATCTTCTACGGAGGTCAGATATACTTCCTTTTGAGGGTAAACAAAAGAAGTCAGATCTTTGTGCTGTAATGTACAATGTACGAAAGCGTTTATTTTCCCAAAAATTAACCCTTTTCGTTTGTTTGAAGTTCATGTTCGTAAATTTACAGAATATGTGGTGAGTTCGCGAGGCAAATATTAATTTACTCAAGATGAGGCTCGGCATTGTCTACGCCTTTAGTACAGCTGGAAAAATCTGCACTTTTCTCTATGCATCATTTCATTGGCCTGCTTCTCTACATGATGCTATGGATAAAAAGGGACACTTGCAAATGTGTGTATAAATAATATTAATGGGAAATATAAATAATAAAATAATGAGATGTAGATGATCACTATAAATATCAAGAGATAATTTGGTATCTAATGGATGAGAACGCACAAATATTGCAACCAATATTTTATAAATTGAAAATATACATTATGTAACTAGCTCTTCCCTCTGCTACCCAACATTTATCAGAAAATGAGATGGTAACTCCGAAACAGGATTCCATCCTAAGTACCTGTTATACCGAAATTCATAGGCATCCTGTATCAACAAAACTGTAAAATATGTGATGGGAATGAAATTAAGTCTTATTTTTGTTTTTACTATGCAGTAAAAAGTGAGATCGATAGAGGCAATCGATAGATGAATTCTTTTTCTCCATTTTCTTAATATTTTCATGTTTCCTTTTTAATATTTGATCTCGTAACGACTCTTTCGCTTTATCTGAGTTTTAAATTATCCTACGTGTACTCAGCCCTCATTTACCAAGGTAATTGTAGCTCTAAATGAGGGCGTACACTTCTATAAGGAATTTCGTGTCTGCCTCAGTGGCGTTTCAGAGATTTATTTTTGTTATTTGAGGTTATCCGATAAATATGCCTCATAAGTATTCACGTTATTTGCGCTGACATGCGAACAATGTGGTTCCTTGATTTCGGTTTTGATAGCGTTATTTTTTGCTTTACATTTTCTGGTAACTTAGCGACAGATTTCCCCAATTCAAGACATCGTAAAACATTTATAAAATCCGGGGTTGTCAATAATTATCGTAAAATATAGCTTCACTTAATTTAACGAGCACGGTTAATTTCGCGAAGGCACGAAAAAATAGCCCTCCTAAATTTTTTACGTTGGACTCCCCTCCATAGTAATTTTTTAATATTTGACCTCGCAACGACTCTCCGCTTTATCTGAATTTTGAATTACCCTACGTGATCTCAATCCTCATTGCCTCAGGTAATTGTACCTCTAAATGAAGGCGTACACTTCTAGAAGGAATTTTAAATCAACCTGAGCGGTGTTTCAGAGTTTTATTTTCGTTATTGTGTTATACTAGTCGACCCGTGCGAAGCATTCGCACTGTATCCTCCTCAAATACCGCTTAATTGAAGTGCACACCGTATAGTTAGTACCGTGTAGAAAGTGCGTCATTGATGTAGGTGTGGGTTGAAGTAAGGAATAGATGTGTGTTTAAATTTTAGGTTATATATTTTTTGAAACATAAGGTTAAGGTATTTACATATTTATAGTATATTTACATGTTTACAGGACCTCTTTGAACACTTATGTTTGAAGTGATGATATGGTCATCTGTGATTGTTTGTTGGTGGGTCTGTTTTACACAGAAATAGATGTCACTGAAAGAGCGCACCCTGGAAAACGCCACATACAACTGACCGTGTGAAAAAACAGGGTCAGGCAAGTACAATCCTGCCTTTGTTAGCGTCTGTCCCTGCGCCTTATTTATAGTAATGGCAAAGGCAACTTTTATGGGAAATTGCTTCTTAGTCAGTTTGAAAGGCAAAGTAGGATCAGAAGGGGTGAGGTTAATGCGTGGTATGACGACAGTTTACCGGAGTCAATCAATTTCGCTGTGATAGTGTAGTTGCCCAAGTGAGTTACAACTAATCTGGCGCCATTAATTAAGCCCTGCTTAGCGTTTAGGTTTCTAATCAACATGATAATAGCGTTCTTTTTTAGTATGAGTTTATGAGGTGGCAAACCTGAAGGGCTTAATGAGTTCAGAAATTCTAATCAAGCAGTTTGGGGAAGTAAATATAAATTCAAGTTTTGATTAATTTAATTCATTTTATAAATAGATCAGCAGATCGAATACCTCAAATCAATATTTTAAGTTTAAATTAAATGCGGAATGAGATAATAGATGCATGAAATCGAAATCGGTTTCATTTCGATATATCTCGATATTCTCGATAGAGGATCGATAGGTCGAGGGCGGGATTTCAAAAAAACCGTTTTTTTCAATTGTAATTTTTCGAAAAACAACTGAAATTTGAGTAATTCGTATATTTTTCCGGTGTAGCGGTTAAGAAAAGCTTTAAAATGATGCCTTATTTATGAACATTGATGAAGTATTAAGGAAATTATGGCGTACCGACAAAAAAAAGCCCTTGAGAAATAATAATTATGATGATGATATTTTAAACTCCTTCTTTATTAACCTCTTGAGAAACTGAGTTTGATGCTTGGTTGAGGAAAATTGAATTGATTGCTAAGATGTTCTCTTATACGTGATATCGGTCTCTAAGACAGGGAATCGAGAAAAAATCTAAAAACATATGGAGGGAGGGTAGTTCCTTTTATTAGTAATTAGGAACTTACTTAAGAGTACAAGGGTAAAGGAAAAACGGGCAAAAGGGATTCACTGGGCAAAATGGTCTGTGAGACTCAATCACGATTCGAGGTGTAACGTTCCTTCCGACG
Source organism: Pyrrhosoma nymphula (assembly GCA_963573305.1). Lineage (NCBI taxonomy): Eukaryota > Metazoa > Arthropoda > Insecta > Odonata > Coenagrionidae > Pyrrhosoma > Pyrrhosoma nymphula. The sequence continues at coordinate 124,789,264 of OY754330.1, forward strand.
GACGGGATAAAACTTTAAATTGATCTCAACAAAGCATTCTAGTATTCGTAATGTTTTCCAGCTCAGCTTTGTGTTGCTCTATTGTTCATATGACACGAAGAAAAATTTGTAGAGGCAATGCAATATTTATTTGCGGATCAAGGTTTCGAATTTGAAACTTATTTTTGGGCTAAGGGAAATAAAAATTTAATTATGGACCGTTAAAAATTTACTTCGTTTCATATGCAAACAATTGAATGTCTCCGTTTCACTGAAAAATGTTCGCTGTAACTGAAACCCGCAAGTTCTCTACCAACAATACCTCAGGAAAAAATCCACCTGGACTGGGAATCCAGCCACGGAACTTTTGAAAACGAAAATGTTTGGGAGATTCAAGAGACCTAGGTTTGATTTCCAGGTGGATGTTTTCTCATGGTAGTTTTCTTCTGTCATTTCAGCTGAATGATAATAGTCATACTCACCTCTTCTTTCTCATCTTCTTGCTTTTATTTCTTTCATTTCTAATTCTTGTTTTCTTTCTTCTACCCGTTTTCTACACAAAAACCTTTCATTTTCTCCTCCTCGCTCGAGTTGAGACTCTCCTAGCAATGGTCGGCCTATCTCTTGCCGATATCTCTCGCCCTCTTCGGCCCCCTTCCAAGAGGAGATTTACGTGACGAAGTGTGCTGTTACCCTTCCTCGCTACCTCAACCACCTCCCACGCGATCCGAATGCACTCCTGAATGCTTTCTCTTCCTTTCTTCCTGCTTTCCATCCAACCAAGTTCTGGTCGGTTGGTTATTTGGTGGAGATGTCCGACAACTTCGGTCATTTGCGCCATTGAGGATCGGTGGGTAGAGTGGTTAAGGGAAGGATAGTATGGGGAAAGAAAGAAGAATGAAGCTAAATCCTGCGTCGGCATTAGCCTTTTCTTACGGAAATCAATTTTGTGGTGCGAAGAACCAAACGAAAGGAAACATACATACTTTTTCGATGAATTAGATATGCTGATCACAAACCTATTCATAGTTCATTTGTAAATTGCGTAATTCCGGATAGTAGATGAAGTTTAGAATATCAGTTTTTATTTCATCGTTCAAATTTTTTCCATTCCGATAAAAGTATAATCTTTGTAAAATTATCTTAAGGATTATATTTGCATGTTTTATGTCTGCGCTACATAGTATATGTTGTATTAGAAATTTATCTTTCTTTCACACCACCAAGCAGAAATCACTCTAAGCGATATCTGCGTATCTCGCAATGAACAGAGAAAACAAATATAAAAAATAACACTACCCTCTTTACCAATACGTAAAATCATAGCGCAATAACATGTTTTAGATATGTATGTTTTCTGCTTAAACAACGTTTATGTCAGAAATTACACATTTTGCAGATGAACTAAGATCAAAGTCGTGATTAGCATTTTGAATGCGTGAAGATACGGTGCCTTTTCTTTAATTTTTTTAGTCGCACAAATATTATGTCCATTGTTGGCAAAAAAAAGTACCATGGGGCGCGCAGTATAACGGATTCCATGATAAACTATCCACTATCACTGGAATTTGAGTCTGGGTCTATGGAAGTATAGCACACAATATGTAAAAATATCAGAAAAATCTTTAAATAATCTCAAACCTATATCGTGGTAACATTGAGTAATCACTTGCGGACATATTCCAGGCATTTGAATCTACAAAGTATCAGGACAGGATATTTTATAGAAATCACTTCTTTTCATTGGACTTTTTCAAATGATATATTATTTTAATAAATTGCGTTAATATCCACGGCATTTGCCTCTTAAATTGCAGCGCTTGACTCAACGGTATAAGCTGTTTTGCGCAATATTCTAGTCACTGCCGCTAGTCAGTAGTTTTTAAGAAGAAAAAGACACGCTATAAGTTAGCAGTTTTACAATAATTTAGAAATGCATTTAATTTCGCTGTATTTTATTTTATGGCGATTTCGGTGCACGCTGTCAAATTAGTAGTGTTTATTAGCGTAGTGAAAATGAAATAATCTTTTTTTTACAACGTATCATAACAGCACGCTTAAGGGAATGCAGTACATCTCAGTTCCGGTAAACACGTAAGATGTTTTCTTGACGTCTTTTAAATATTCAATTCACGCCAATGAGGTATTGAGGCCACTGTAGCCCCCTCTCTCGTCCTTCCACCGCAGAGCACCTCTATCCCCGCTCCTCACCTCAATATCCCGCCCAACAAACTCAATCCCGACCCCCATTTTCTCGAGGTTGTAATAAGTTTTTGTTACTGAAAAGGTGCCACATAATGCTGCATGCTGCCTTTAAAGGCACGCGGTAATGAGTGCAAGTAAACAGTCTGACGGTCGCAGGTACGTGAATTAAGTGATAAGGATAGTCCTGTAGAGTGCGCCTAACTTTGCTTTAATTTCTACGTATACGACTACCAAAGGACTTCACTCTGGCTTGTACATTAATTTAAAGAAGAGGATATGTGGAACCGTAACTTGCGATATCACAGGATAGAATAATAAAACTGTGGAAATGCGCAGTTGGCCATATTGTATGGATCGGCTCATGGTAGTTTTGTGGGACACAGGTAAAAAAGATCCGGGTACGAAGTCATTAGGAGGGCTCATACTCACTGCAGACTCAAAGTAAAGATCCTTCGTCGAGCTGTGAGGCTTAACTCAGGAGGGAGCTAGACGACCAACGCAGTGGGGAAGGGTCAGAATAAAACATAGGTCGTTTTATGTAAACTGTATCAACGAGTATATATATACTTTCTTACTCTTACTCCCAGGGCCATCTATATCTTAATTAAGCGATATTTAGCCGCATCAACAAATCCCCTCCACCTGGATCGATCTTCTGCCTCTCTTTCAGTTGCTCCGATATTTTGCATATCCGTCCTCACTTGGTCCCACCATCTTAGACGTGGTATTCCCCGGGGTCTTCTTCTTCAGGAATCCCATCATCAGACATCCCTCCTCTTTCCTTATAATATTTTCCAGCCCACCTGATTCATCGGGACTGTATCTCACTTGTTATGTCTGGATATTTATATAGATTCCTGATTTCTCTATTTTGCTTTTTTCTCCATTGTCCATCTTCGTATGTGGGCCCATAGATTTTCCGCAATATCTTATTCTCGAATACTATTAGTTTTTTTCTCATCATTCTTTGACAGCCTCAATGTTTTGGATCCGTAGAGTAGTACTGGGGATATTATTGTTTTATAAAGTCTAATTTTTTTTTATACTTACATGCATTTCTAAATACAATCATTTCTCAAGATGCCAAAATGGAAATACAGATCCTCTGCAAATAGATGGGCATGAGTTTGAAAAAATATACCATTTAATATTTAGGAGTAATTTTAACAAATGACAATACGGAAGAGCCAGAAATGCAAAACAGGTTCAATATCGCCGACAGATGTCTGCATTCATGCAACCTAATTCTTTCTTCTAAATCCCTGTCACACAAAACAAAGACGAAAACGAGTATATATAGCAGCAAATAATTTTTTTCGTCGTAATCGTGATAATGAAAACAGTTTGCACATCATTTGAACAGTGTTCTACGATGAAAAATTACGATTTCATAAATATTGTTAAGAATTCCGTGATCGGAGGCCGGAAAAATGGCAACGTCGCTCGCAGCGAAATTGGGGTGGGGTTGGGAAGTTGGACCTGAACGCTTCGACGGGAATTCTAACCCGTATCTTCCAATTGCCGGTCAGGTGTGTTAGCCAGTCACACCACCAATCCATGTGAAGTTAAGGTGATTTACAGCGGAAATTTGTCAGTTTTTCTTTCATTAAGAGTTTTTCACAAAGACGGCAATCATATTAAGCAGAAAATAATATGTTCCCTAAGTTTTACTAATTCTCATATTTAACACTGTAGCGTTTCAATTTGAGAATAAAATAGCGTGTTGAAGTTTGGCTTTGTTGATCATACCAATTTCAGGTACGTTTGACCATTGGTAGGCAGAATGTTAATTAAGTGACATGTAAGCCATCTTACGGTGAAGGCACGTTAAGAACAAATTTATATTTTTCCACCTTTTGCCGTCCCACACTCTCCTAATATTTTCTTCATTCACAAAGGATAACCACTATCTCTTCTTTTCACCGCAATATCCCGCTCAAAAACTCAAGCACAGCGTACGTTCCCCGAGGTAGCGTGAACGTTTTGTCACTCCATAGGCGCTGGGTAACTCCCCCCTCCTCCCCCTGTGTGCCGCCTTCAAAGGCTCGTGGCAAGGGGTTCTGGGAAGCATCCGTGTTGTGTATGCTAATGAAGTGATGAGGAAAACTGTGCGCGCGTCAAAGGCAGCCAGGGTGTTAACTTTGGTTCTGCTACGATTGAAACTTGTGCCAAGGAGCTGGCGACCAACGATCTATAATAAGCTACGGGAGGTGAAAACAGTGGCAGCTCCTTAGTCTTCGTCAGTGAGGGGCTATGTGGGAGACGAGAAGTAGCAATTTGACGTTTACGACTTGGACACACTGCCTTATCTCTCTATTTCCAATGGTGGAGGGAAGAATCCCCCCACTGTGCTCCACATTTGATGCAACCCTAGTGTTAAAGCATATGTTGACAGAATACGGTAACTACCTAGCCGAGCGGCTTGCTCAAGGAATAGTTGACAGCTTTAAAAACCATTTTAGGAGATAAGAATTTTGAGCTAATTTTTTGATAGTACGTAGAATTTCTAAAAAAGCGATTTTCTGTGACTCGTACAAACTCTCACGTCCTCTGTCCTGCAAGATCATGCTTTTCACCACGGGTTGTAACTATCTTTTACGTAAGTGCTATTAGATTGTATTCACAAATAGATAGTCTATGAAAAAGTTTGTGCATTGAAATATAACCTCTGTGATAACGTGATCACATTTAAGTGAAACTACTACCATTACCTTTGTCAATTGATTTATTCTATGATATCTATGCTATCTATGTATAGCTTACTATTAGGTAGGTAGCTTACTGTCTTTTCTCAATGTAAGTAATAGACCCCCTATTTATTTCTAGATGTCGTGATCTAAATTGCTATTTGAAGGAGACGTGTGTGCCATCGGTGAATTCTCCTGGGTTAGTTTTACTACTATTCTTCTGATATGCTACGCACAAAAATTGAACTAGAGTTTGAATTTAATTTTTCAATACTGCAAAGAAGAAGCTGTTTTTCGCATTTTGTATTTAATTTTTAAAAAATCCTAGTCCAAGCATTGGGATCATGCATTTAACGGTATGTTATATTAGAAAAAGCACCTACATTCATCATTGGAATGTATAATGTTTGAAAACTATATTTTAATACACACACGATGCCTATTAAAACATTGATACGCATTATAAGGATTGATAGAAATTTGAAAAGGTACTTGCTGAAGCATGAGCTCGAAGTGATCCAGTGATCTGCTTATGTCCAGTTTTTAGTTGGTAAACTTAAAAAATTACAAAATATTAACATGCACATCACTAGATCACTATATAAATTAAATTTAATGCTGTATTTCGCAAATAGATGATCTTAAGGTATGGTTATTGTAAGGCTAATTCCAATTCTATCGCTGTTCGGATGGAAAAGGAAATATCTATTTCCATTAATTTTCCGTTTCCTCTGCCATTCAGAAGACGATCATGATAGTACAGGCGATTTTAGAAACATGTAAGACATAAAAACTTGCAAAAACATTAGTAGTCACTTCAAATCATGGTGAATTAATCAATAACAGAGCAATTTTTAGCAGTTTGAAATGGAGATGGATGAAAAACTGCTCTTCCGCCAGCATAATGAGTTTTTTTAAATTGAACCTTTGCGAAGAAATAAGTTAAAGAACTTCACCATTGTTTTCTTTTTTCATAATCATTTACCTACATTTTATGAAATCTGATGTTTTATTTATTTTATAAAAATTTAAGCACAACCATATTGGTTTCTTTCAAGTTTACAGGAGGTTTCTAAGTTTGTAATTTTCATTTTCATTTTCTGAATTGCATTAAGTTGTAATCGAATGAAAAATAGGCGAGTGAGGCGACAAAAAAATAAAATTGCCTCCTCGTAAAGCGAAGAAATTAAACAATAATCCATTTATTCCTTCAGTACGGATCTCTCAACTTTAACCAATTCCAGATGTATGTTTTCTCCCTCCTGCGCTATTCCCTATATATGCTACCATCCCTATTTCCATCCCTCTTCCATGGCTCTTTCTCAATTCCCTTACTCGACCTCGCTCACCTCAAACACGATTTCATGCTCCTCTTCCTCGACCACTCTCACATAATCCCGGATGCGTTCAAATATATAATTCTCCATCTCTCCACCTGTCAATCTCCTTTTCTGGACCCCCATCCCCCTCCCATGAAAGTTCTCTTCAATCCGCGCAGATCGGAAAAAAAGATCTCTTCTCTACCGTCCATATATAAATCATAGTACCTGGTTACCCTAGCGTTGCTCGATGTTTATTTGGTGTACTAAGAACTTGTATTTTCATTTTCTGCTACTTATTGTCTATTTTAATTACATTGGGCATTCACATAGTGCGATTCATTCATTCAAGTATTCTACCAGCTGATTGGTAGGTTCTTGGACAGTCCCCATTTTGTATCCCAACCTAATAGAAATTGTCTCGCATTCCCTCCTAAGGATGGCCCGTTATTAGATCCCTCTTCAATTCTTCATATCTTCTACCTCCTCTTATTTCGTCCAGAATTCCTATCCTCTTCCTTCCTCTCCCACGCTTCCCCAGTGTTCTCCCCTCTATCACTCTCTTCAACATGCCCTCTCCTCTCAAAACCTCCTCCATCCATCTCTTCTGCCTTCTCCGAACCTCTGCCACAAGCTTCCTCTCCTCTCCGACCATATCCAATACCTCCTCGTTCGTTTTTCTCGCCATCCAGCTAACCTTCTCCATCCTTCTCCAAACCCACATCTCAAACGCCTCTAGTCTACGCACATCCTCCCTTCGCAAAGACCAAGTTTCCGACCCATATAGCGCCACGCTCCATATTAAAGTTTTCACCAGCCTCTTCTTTACGTCTCTTCTCAGACCCCCCCTCATCAATTCCCTTCTCTTCGAAAATGCTTCTTTAGCTAGCGCAATTCTGCATCTGATGTCCTTACCACTAAACCCATTCGCCTCCAAAATACTACCCAGATACGTAAACTGCTCGACCTGCTCTATCTTCTGCCCTCCCACCCTTATATTCAGCCCCGCCTTCTTACTTCTAGAAAATCTCATTACTTTCGTTTTCATGTGATTTATCTTCATCCCATACTTTCCGCACTGCACCTCTAATGCATTCACCATTGACTGTAACCCCTTGGCCGACTGACTAACCAATGCTTGATCATCTGCAAATCTCACTGATTTTATCAGCTCCCCTCCTACCTTTATTCCTACCGCCTCCTCCCCCCATGCCTCCCTTACCATTTCTTCTGAATACACATTAAAAAGCAACGGCGATAGTGGGCACCCTTGCCGCACTCCCCGTCCTATCGTGGCCCATCCCGATTCTCCATTGGCTACCCTAACCTGCGCAGTCTGATTCATATACAAATTTCGAATCAGACGCCTGTCCCTCCAATCGACCCCTAATTTCTTCAACACTCCCATTAATTTCGTCCATTCCACCCGATCAAACGCCTTCTCGAAATCTACGAAGCATGCAAAAACATCCTGCCCATACTCTAGGTTTCTTTCTACTAGCGTCCTCATCACCGCTATAGCGTCTCGCGTTCCCGTCCCTCTCCTAAACCCGAACTGGTCGTCACCCAGGTATTCATTTGCCTTCTTCTCTAGCCTTCTGTTTAGAATCCTCAGAACTACTTTGGCCGCGTGGGATATTAAGCTTATTGTCCTATAGTCTTCGCAAGTTTTTGCCTTACTCTTCTTCGGTATAGGAATTAGTACAGTCTTCGCGAAGTCTTCCGGCCACACTCCATTCTCATAAATCCTACGAATAAGCGCAAAAAGTTTTCCCCTTCCGATCTTCCCCATGCTCTTTAATAACTCTGCAGGTATGTCATCTATTCCCACCGCCTTATTCCTTTTCATGTCTCGTAGAGCTCTTTCGATTTCGCTATCTAGGATACTTGGTCCGATGCCATCTCTGTCGATATCGTCTTCCCTTTCTATATCTAACCTATTGGGCCTTATTTCTTTACCATACAGCTCTTCCACATACTCCCTCCACCTCTCCTGGATCTCTCTCGGTTCTACGATCACCTTTCCCGTCTTGTCTGTTATCGTTGTAATTCCTCTTCCCTTATTACCACCCGTCAGTTCCTTTACTCTCCGATATAATGCATCTGCTCTTCCCTCTTTTTGGTATTTCTCTAACGCGTCGATCTGTTCACTCCACCACGCCTCTCTTGCTTTCTTTGTTTCTCTTCTAAGCCTGTTATTAAATTCTCTGTACTTTCTCTTACCTAGCTCTGAGTTTACGCTCTTCCATTTCCTTCTCTTCTCCATCTCTCTGATCATCTCCTTCGTGATCCACGGTTTTCTAATTTTAGTTGCGCTCACTACGCCTACCGTTGTTTCGCAGCTTCTACAATTCCATTTTTCAAACTTCCCCATTCATTTTCCACTGATCTAACTCCATGATCCTCACCCATTATCTCATCCACCTTCTCTCGATACTTCTTCTTCATTGCCCCAGTTAATGCCTCCGTATTCCACTTTCGTACCCTCCTTCCCATCCTTATCTTTTTCAGTTTTACCCGACATTTCATGACTAATAAGTTGTGGTCTGTGTCTGCATCAGCTCCTGGATAAGTATGCGAGTTTTTAACACTATTCCTGTATCTGTGACGTACCATTATGTAATCTATCTGGAACCTATCTGTGTCTCCCGGCTTCTTCCAAGTGTACCTACGTCGAGGATGATGTCTGAACCATGTATTCGTAATTACTAGGTTATTTCTGCGGCAAAACTCCACAGCTTTCTCGCCCCGGTCGTTTCTCCTTCCTAGCCCGTAATCGCCCACCTCTCTCCCATCTCTTCCTTCACCCACCACCGCGTTCCAATCCCCCATTACTACCAGGTGCTTACTTCCTGGTATCCTACCAATTATTTCCTCTAGCTGATCGTACACCCCATCTACCTCCTCCTCTTTATGATTAGAGGTAGGCATATAAACCTGGATTATAACTAAATTCGTTGGTTCTGCTTTTAGCTCCACGACTATTATCCTATCACTCACCTGTTCTGCATACACTACTTTTCTACCTAGTTTCCTATTCATTACGAATGCAACCCCGCGCTGACTTTCATTCCCTCCACTATAGATTACTCTATAGTCGCCGCTCCAGTAATCTCCGCCATCCTTCCATCTTACTTCACCCAGACCCATGATGTCTACACCCACCCTCTCCATTTCTTGCTTTATATTCTCTAGCTTCCCCGCCCTCAGCATAGTCCTAACATTCCACGTGCCTATTCTGATAGTTTCGTTCCTCTTCTTTATCTTCTTTTCCTCTGCTGCTGCTACGTCTGAGCAAGGATTTCGTGTGATGACGACCGCAGGGGCCTTGCTCCCACCGCTGCCGGGCACGACACCCGGCCCTCTTGGCCGAGTCCCGTAGTTGCCAGGATTCATTATCAATTGAGAACTGTCCATAATTTCAAGGCTTTTGTTTTAATTGAGATAGTATTCCGTGGCCTTACTCAATAGTGTTTTTTACGTGACACCATCACTTCAGAGGCCGCCCCACTGGGGTCAGACGCCTTTTGCAGCCGCCTCACTGAGGTACAGACGCTGCGCGGACTACCATTCGTCTGTCTCCTAACCTTCGACCAATCTGGCATGGGTGACCCTACCAGGAGCAATGCTCCCGCCAGTGCAGCTCTAGGGGTCATCGGAGCACGCAAGCCCTTCAACCACGACAAGGTTGTAGTCCAAGAGAAGAGATAGTGCGATTAAAGGTTTTAATAAAACAAATTTTACAAAGCACAAGGGATATTTTTTTTTTTTTAAATATAGTAGTGATAATGCAATTAGGTGGAAAAAACAAACTCAAAAAAACCACTAAAACAAAAATGTTCTTCTAACGAAATTCTGAAATCATCAATAAATTCAACATTTACATTTTTTCATTATTTTCAATGTTCATTGACAGATTATTGTTATTATTAGATTAAAAATTATTCAATATTTCTTTCCATACAACGTTTCTCGTGTGTCGAAGTTATTGAGTCAGGACGCTCTTGGGTTGTTTTGTTGCAATAAATTCAACATTTACATTTTTTCATTATTTTCAATGTTCATTGACAGATTATTGTTATTATTAGATTAAAAATTATTCAATATTTCTTTCCATACAACGTTTCTCGTGTGTCGAAGTTATTGAGTCAGGACGCTCTTGGGTTGTTTTGCAAGGTTGTTCCATCTTAAAAAGTTGTACGAGCTGCTTCCGCAAATTCTTGATTAAACGTCATTGTGATAACGAAGTCTGATTTTCAAAACATTCAGTGTAAAAACGTGTTGATCCAGGAAAGGAAGAAGGCAAAATAATCCTTTAACCAAAAACAACATTATTTTTTTCTGCTAATTCACTCAAAAATTGAATCGCTCTTGTACAGTTTTGTGCAAGTATTTTTTTATTTGCTTTAATCCATTGGATACTGTCATGTTCCACTCTTATATAAGTATCAATCAGATATTGCTGAAAATGCCGACCACCGAAATGCAAAGCATTGAACTTCAAAAAACGGAGATCAGGATTTCTTTGGTTGATGCCTGAAGGAAAATATTTGGCAAGTTGAGGTCTAAATGCTAATCGGTACTGAGCTAGTTCAAATCTAGTCAAATTTTGATGACTGGTATAAGGTGTTCTTAAAGGAATATACAGAGAATCCAAAATTGCAAAATTTGGGTAAAATAATGGATATGTAAAGGGCCCAACAAGAATTTCTATTCCATGCCTATGCTGTGGTTTCCAAGAAAACAAAATATTCAGTTGCTGAAGTAGTGCAAACATTTGAGATTTTCGTGCTAAAAACTAAAATTCCAGGAAAATGCGATGGGTATATAAAAGTTGAATGCAAGAATTAAAAAAATTGTTCTTTCATTTATCGAAAAGTAGAATTTTAAATTTGTAACAGGAGTGTAAGCGATTAAACAAAGAAACCTCTGTATAACAAAAATGGAGTAGCCTAGCCTTTTTACATGTTAAAAATGCAACTTTGTTCGCACAATATCTTGTAAAAAAGAGTTTTCCCAGAGTCAAGACCTAGGTAAATCGCATTTTCGTACCGTATATTAGTTAATTTGTAACGTTCATAAAAATTGTAAGAGCCGTTTTTTAAATAAAATTTACATATACACACACACACACACTCTCTCTCCCCACCACTATCCATTCGCACTTACCCCCCCTTTCCTTCCTCTCTGCCCTTTCCTTCCCAAGGGAACAGAGCGGACTCATCATTCCTCTACCGCTGACGATGGCGTCCTGACGCCGAAACGTACAAGTTTTCTTTTGTGAGTGTCCTTTTTGCGTGTTTCTGTGTTTGTTTAGTGTATCACTGTTTTATTTATGCATATATATATATATATATATATATATATATATATATATATATATATATATATATATATATATATATATATATATATATATATATATATATATATATATATATATATATATATATATATATATACAGTATGCCAAGAGGGTGGCCGATAAAAAATATACACACGGAAAAAAGAACACTTACACATAAAAACTTCCGATATTTCGGTGAAGACTAGCTCCACCTTTCTCAAGGTTTAAAGTAGGAATTCTACTTTAAACCTTGAGAAAGGTGGACCTAGTCTTCACCGAAATATCGGAAGTTTTTATGTGTAAGTGTTCTTTTTTCCGTGTGTATATTTTTTATCGGCCACCCTCTTGGCATACTGTATATTTATCACCCGAGTGATTCTCCTGGAAGTTATATATATATATATATATATATATATATATATATATATATATATATATATATATATATATATATATATATATATATATATACAAGATTTGCTTGTTTAATAGTATAGGATATTGTACAACCATGTATCTGCACAGCAGGTGACGCCCTTTGAGTGAAAACTGTTTTAAAATATTTAGGCTGTTGATATGAGTGGATTAACGAATATAATGTCTTATTTATTTCATATTTGAGCTATATTATTCGGCTGTCCTTAATTAAGAGTTTACATGGATCGAGTCAACAGCTACAGTCCATTATCCCGAGGTCAGATGATACCGTATTTCTCCGAATATAAGCCGCACTTTCTCTCCCGATTTTGGGGCCTCAAAATCGGGGTGCGGCTTAAAATCGAGAGCTTTCTTAAAAAATCGTAAAAATTACCGATTTGAGAAAACCAGCCATTCAGATTCACGCGGACGCCAGCAAAACTCGCTTTAGCCACGGAGAAAAAATGAAATAACGCTGGAAAAAGTCAAATTGGTGCACCAGTAATTCATATATTAATGGATAATATAGGTAACATTGTGTCACAGTTACATAGGTAATGTAAAAACAGATATAAAATTCTAATTCCTAATACTGTCGGTAGTACGGGATGTACTAAAAAAGGTGCGGCTTAAATTCGCGTATTAACTTTTTTCCCTGTTTAAGATCCCAAAAAATGGGGTGCAGCTTATATTCGAGTTTGGCTTATATTCGGAGAAATACGGTACTTTTCTCTTTGATACTTTAAAATCTCACATCCAAGGTAGTTTAAATTTTTTGGCAACCACAAAATTTTTATTTTTGTTGAAGATTATAAGTATTAAATACCTTGTAGTTGAGAAACCAAGGCAAGGAATGAAGGTTACGCTTTTGTTAATGTGAATATATTAAGGATTGCTTGAAATGCTAATCGAACATTCTGTAATGAGAATATCTCATGCATCCCGCACGTTGACTGTCATTGGGCGCTGCATTGTGAGGGAATTTCAATTTTTCCTTCTCTGTTATTCTTCTGGACATGTTTCCTTCAGTCTATCTTATGCAAAGGATTATACTATCCTTCCCATAATTTTAAAATTGCGTTATTGTTTTCGAGGCTATTTCAAGACAATAGATTAATGGAATCTGAGTGGGTTCCACTTTTCTTTACCTCGCTTTTTTATTTTTTCCGCTTCAAATTAGTTTCCAATGGTGGAGTTACAGTAAACATATATAAAAAGTCATTGTGAAGTAGAGAAAAATTAAGAGAAAAGAATTTTTCACCGGTAATCTATATGCTATACTAAGTAAAACCGCACTCTTTTAAAACTGCTGCAAACAGAGAGTGTAGCATAGCTTATGAAAGAACTAGGTTGGGAGCCTGTGAAGACTCGGAGACAACACACTAGGCATTGGTTACTTGAATAAAATTCAAATCAGGCGCGTTTCAGTGCAACACGGTTGTTCCAGTCACGAAATACCTGGTAAAGTCATAGAAGTCGAAAATGGAACTGGAAAACCGGGTAAAGTCATGGAAAATGAGAAATTATCCGGGTAATTTGCTTTTTCGAGTCAAAATCTAATTGTTTTCAGCAAGTCAAGATAATAATTTTAGGCTTTGTCTGTTGGTGTGTGAACTTAGGAATGTTAGTGCAATGCCTGAATGAGGCATTGGAGCTACGTTTTGGTGTTAATCAATCATTGGTGCTCCTAAATTAAAAATTGAGTTATTTTCTTCACATTCATGCTGAGGAAGATGAATTTAACTTTTGTTAAGATTATATAGAAGACATTCGAAACCCTCATTGTGGCCGAGACCTAAGAGTACTACGACATGAGGAAGTAAGAAGATTTCTCCCTGAGCGATAGTGGCAGTGCTTTGTTTGTTGAAAAAATGAATTCTCCCGTAGAGCGTGCGTTAATGTGCATTGCTCCTGTTTTTTTACCTTCTTTTAAATGCACACCTACCTTATAACGGATATTTTCCCCTGGAAAAAAGGAAAGTTTTGCCTGGAAAACCTGTAAAACTGTTGAAATGCTAAATTCTCTGGTCTATAGCAAACCTGATATTACTTTGACCCCATACACTGTCTTTAGAACAGAAACAGAATCAACCACATAGCAGAGATACACTACCTCAATGCTAGGTACAGTTCATTCTTCTTTCCATGCATCATGCGTTTCATAACAAAAACGAAACGTGGCATTTAGACTTTCCGTTAAGCATGCAACACACCTCTGTACTCTACCCTATCCATTTCCTTATTCACTATTAACATTACGGCTGTTTTCCTCACACTTCATGAATTACCATTCCCGAGTACGTGTATTATTTTCGCGCGATCCCTCCAGCAAGGGATATTGCGTGGATTTTTTCCTTAATAATTAACTAACATTTGAGGGCAATACTCCATGTATAGTTTTCCTAGTGTTTCTTCCCCCACAAAAATCCCTCAACTGAATCCCGCCTCAGTATCCTGATAACCACCATGTGGACATTGGCTTCCACTGCAGAGAACCGCCCTAATCTGGAATCGGAGTCATCACCATGCATGGATTGACAATAGATTTCCTTTATCCCTGGATCAGAAGACAAAGGAAAAATGTCTATCCTGTGTGATTTTCCCTTTACTTTTTTATCATTGCAGCAATATCTCTGTCATTTGACCTCGCTTACTTCCCTACTCCCCCATTATCCATTTTTCCACTCCTCCTTCACCCCCACCCCATTTCTCCCGTGGGGAAACACCCCCTCCTCTCCTCACCTCCTCGGTATGTAAGAAAACTCTTGTTCAACTTCCTCACCTAAAGTTGATGCAAAAATCGAAACCCGCGTCGTGTAATAAATTTTACCTATCTGTGGAAAACTGCACACAATTCAAGCTATTCATCATATGTAGTTTGGTTAAATGAAGAAAAATATTTATTTTCCAAACATCGCGTGAATTTATTGCAACTTTCATGTGTTCCATAGGAGTGGATGCCAAAAAAGACGAGGAAAACTCACATTCCTCATCGGTCACAAGCCTTAAAACGAGGATCTCCATATCTCTCTACTCCATATCTCGGAAGCGACATGACTCTTGGTATAATTGCTCGGTGGTGGCCCTAGTTCTGAACTACAGAACTTCATAACACGCTTTCTCTTGTCGGAGGAAAGCGAGTGGAGAAGATGGTTCGTTTCGCTTCAGTAAAGGATGCATCCCCAGCAGGGTGGGAAGCCGTTTAGACTTCGTCGGGAATTTTCCCTTCCCCGCCTTTTCCCCGGTTATAACTCCCGCAAAAGTTCCTTGCCCATGCTAGAGTTTAGAATGTTCTCGAGGCTTCAATTAAAATTAAGACAGAACTCAGCCATTGAGGGAAACTATTATATTAAAGAGAGAAGAGCGAAATCACCTAATCACGCGTTCCCCGTGCCAATGCGGGACGTCTGCTTAGGCGATATCGCAAGTAGTGGTGTGTACACATGAACAGGTATCGAATAGTCCTTTACAACTAGACGTCCTACGCGGACGAACTCAGCAACTGACGATGGTATAGATATCGCTGCGCTCGACGTCACACATTGAACTCCATTCAACTTAAAGAACTCCATGTAACACGTAGACTTGTGTGAGTGGAGGGAGTGAAGAGATGGAGGTAAAGAGAGAGAGAGAGAGAGTGAGGAAGAGTAACCAAACTACATAGATACAAAAGCATGAAGTTTACCCATGCATGTCTTATATGTAATTTCAAGATATCCATTCCTAACTAAGACTTATCGCTATAACATCACCAGGTCTTGAGGTCTCATTGCGAGGCGTGTCATAACGGGGCGGTTGTTAGTGGTGAGTCATCCTACCTCTCAAAACGCTAGTGTTGGTTGCAATTACTAAGGTTTTCTGGATGACTTTATAGTGATAATGTTTTCAGCTGAATAGATAAGTCATACTATAAAGGGGAGAGAATTTAGAGCAAGTGGATTCATTCGCCTACCTCGGAAGTACCATCACGTAGGACGGTAGCAGTAAAACGGACATCAAACGTAGAATATCCTAAGCTAAGAAAGCATTCACGACAACTACTGTGTTAAAATAAGATTGGACTTCGAACGTGAAAACCGTATGTATATAAAAGCATTCTACCTACATTAGTCTATTAGAATAAGTCAGGCACTAATTTTTAATTTCGAATTAGGATGAAATTAAATGATAAAAATTAATCAAATTCTTGCTTTCGGTAACCACTGATATAATTTTTTAAAGTGCGTCCTTTTTGCCACCCCTGTCACTGAATTTGTTAGACAATAAGCTTTCTCTGGAAAACAAATACTATCCGAGTTTACCAAAAACAATAATTTGAGGAAAAAATGTTTCACACTGAAAAATTAAGATAAAAATTTAAAAATTAATGCTTTTAAAACCTTTTTTTAACCATAATTTTCGACATTCTAAAGGTCTTTTTACACGAGGCACTTAATTGCGCAGTCTGATGCACAGGTATTGGGAGAAAGCGGGCACCGAATTAAAGCAGGAGCTATTTTGTCTTTGTTTCCTGCGCATGCTATGTCATTCTACTAAGTCCCCTCTGTATATGACGCAATTTTCACAACACATCCATCCATGCATCAGACGGTGCAGTAAAGGCCCTCTTGTTAAACGGCCTGAAGAGTAGAGATTGGCTAATATCTATGATGGATGGCAATACCCAATTTATATGAGTGAAGGGAAGCAACAGTAAAAGATATCTATCCGTCTTGTTGGTACGATTATTTTTACTCGGCTTCATTTTGATACGGTATTTACGGATCATCGTAAAATGAATATTAAGTTAAAATTTCTAAAGATTTGGACTCTTCAATAATATAAGCTTCCGTTCAATAGAATCAACTACTTCGGGCTGTTTTAATGTATCCTGAAGTTACATGTCAGAGTATTTCTAAGGTTTGAAGAATATTGAATTTTCAATATCACCATTGAAAGCACCTGAATCAGGAAAAACTAAGGTTGCTATCCTGAAATAGCATATTCGTAAAATATTTTGTTTTGAAGAGACATTAGTGGTGGAAAAATTTAAAAAAAAGTAATTCACCAAGATGTGATAATGTAATTTCTATTGAAATTCAGGAATAATACTTTATTATATGGTATTTGCTTTTTAAATCTGAGTAAACAATGAAATAAGAGGCTCGTTCCAGTTCTGAGGCCGTAAGGGACTCACTCCTAACAAATTAACCTTTTTTGTGTACATATAAATTCATCTATATGAATAACAAAGAAAAAATAGTTCATCTCGAATCACCTATGCGAAACACGAAGTCAAGCGTTATTTAGCGCAAGACTGACGTTTTAAGCCTTATTGTTGAAATCTATTCCCGTAAAAGTTTCTGCTTCGCTAGCTGAATATTTGAAATTCCATTTCAGCTATTTCTTACAACTTTGATTTGGGAATACTACTTCATATTTTTTTATAGCCAAGGAAAGAGTGATTGAAAGAAAGAAAGAGAGAGATTGTGATTGTGTCACTTTCAAATGGGAATGCTTGCTTATTTGGATTCACATCATATGGGTATTTCTGGCGTGGAAACACCTGGGAGTGACTGTGGTTTTAGTTTGTTGCAGATTCTTCGTAATCAGTAGCTTCCCCCTGTATAGCGGAGCAGGAACTTACCTTACATTCATTTATCGGCATAATTTTGTCAGATATCTAATAATTCTGTTTATAAGATACCATGATTGATGTTTTCTTTCATGTTCCTTTTTCTCGATGTTAAAGGATCCAGAACCTCATTAAAAACATCCAAATAACCGTATCTTTCGCCACATCTGTTGGATATTCTTTTCTTCTCGCGGGCTTAAGGAAAAGCATAAAGCACAGATTTTATTCTATATTCTTCGTTTTACGAATTAGCTTTTTTAGATTAAAATTGCCATCCTGATTGAGGTTTTAATGAAGCATCTGAAAAATTTTATTTTAGCTCAAGACTAGTTTATTAATTTTAACATCGAAAACATCTGGCTCTAAATGTCGCCACAAGGGTTCCCGCCGTTCTCTTGCGCAAATGTGCTTTTTATCGTGAACCTTAAAAGAAAGCCAATTAGGAAATATGTACGCATTGCATGGCTCATTAAAGAAAAAAATATTATATTAAAGAGGTGTTGAGCGAAAAGAACAACGCATTCCTATTATGAAAGTTTGTGATATTCTGTCGAGGATTATGCAGCGATACATGATACCTACTGGTATTCTTTCTATAGCTGCGGCATTCCAATCATCGTTTTTTTATTTCTTTTTTCATCCAGTTTAATAACTGCTTATTATACGGAAAATTTAGCTATAAATAACAGGGTTATGTTTGCTTAAATATTAACATTACTTTTAAATTTATCTAAGAGTTCTAAAGGTGTCATTTCAAATTGTTTTCAGATTCCTTATAAGACAATATTTTTACCATCGTAATTTGAAGAATTTTCTTATCATTCTTATGGTACATCTTTAGGTAGAGATTTTTAGGGTAATATTTACCATTGGGATAAAGTAACTGCTGAAATTCAAAGCTGATGTAACTGGGAAGTACCCTAATCTAATCTTTAAATAAAGTAAGTTACATTTAATTAATTTCCGTTAAGTCGAATTTCATGTCGTGGATGTGAGTCAACGTTTTATGAAAAGTCTCAGGAAAATTAATTTTGCTGTTAAAAGCAAAAGTAGAAAATACTTACCTTGCTGACAACACAGCGATTCAACAAGGAATTTTGTTGTCTAAGAAATGTCTTTCTCCTATCTCATATTCGTTCAATCTGCTGACAATTCGAAGTAATGGTCTATATACCATGTAACCGACTACATTTCAGGCAAAAGGTCTTGACGCAGACCTGCGCCGCATATAAATGAGGTAGAAGTGGTGTTAGTGAAGGGAAAATGTGGAGGGAAAGAGATAGATTAGGCAAAGCAACCGAACTAATTCACGAATAAACGCGCGAAGCACACTCGCAAGAGAAGTAGTTAAAATCGCCCATCACCCAGCACTTTAAAAGGGACCCTATTTCGAGGTCTCATTGTGGGATGGTTCAAAACGGGACTGCAGATAGTGACGATGATGAACTTCTTGAAGTGTTTGTGATGGCAGCAATCAGAAAGGTTTTCTGAATCCCCACACTGAAAAAACGATCCTCAACGTTTCGCTGGATTTTTAAAGTTGCGTAGCCCATGTTCCAAAATCGCCCACTGAGCAGCGCCAGGAATTATACTTAACATCGAGGACGGGATTCTGAAAATTTTTAATAAGGAAACTGGTCTGATAATATATTCCTGACGGACTCTCCCTATTAAGTTCACCGTTTTCCTTTCAATTCGTTGACTGCTTACTCTACTTCCTCTCCTCGCGACCTATAGTCTAATTGCCCAATCCACCGGCTACCTCCCACTTCCCTCACCGCCAGTCCTCCCCCCTCACCTCTCGATTGGCAGTCAGGAAGAAATTTTTATGCCTCTCCTCCCCAGAATAGTGGCTATAAATATAAAAATGAATATGAATTACGATATCTGTTATGGGATTAATTATAACTTATCCTCCGGGATTAGTAATATAAAAATTTGGATAATGCATGTGCCTATAGTGCCAATTCCTATGGCAGACAATTGGAGATGCGTAGTATTTTTACCTTCTGCATTAATGAAGACAGGGCATTATCTGTCCACATTCAATTACATTAAATCTGAAGCAACGGCGTGCTATTGCTTCCCAGAAGAACATAATGTGCAATGGCATATTCATGATTATTCACCAACAGTACTGTTGACTTGCGCTATCTGCTCTCTCTAATCTATTCCACGGAAAATCAATGATAGAAGAGACATCGATTAGTTTACATAATGTTATGTATCCAACTTCCACTATAAGATAGTTATATTGTGGAAAATTCCAGCATTAACTATGCAAAGAGTTAGGAATAAACTCATTACATGATTTATGTATAGCTTCAATAATTAATCCAGATTTTTTCGGTTAGAATAGCAACTACTCCAATTAATAATGTGAAACGATTTTCCTTTTTCTTTTGTTTTTGAGTTTTAGCACGAATTTAATAAGAAAGTGTAAAATTCTAACCATTTATATTGCGTTGCACTTTTGCTAACTCATAAATTCATATAGTGTGGATTGGATACTAGTATTTAAGCATCCAAAATTTTCTCAATTACAGGTGAAAACCTCAAGTTTTCTATGCCTTTCTCAGCTGAGTTTTACCATTTCTTGTTCACCATCTTATATGTACCTTACGGTATCATCCATCATATCGGAGTTAATTTCAACACGTTAACCTTAGACTTAATTTGAACCTCTTTTTACTAATGTTTTCTTTGACAAGTGTTACTTAAAGCATAGTAAAATAATATAGTACGATTTCTCCTTCTGGCTCTAAGAGAAATCGATACCGGAAGATTTCGATGAGGTGAACTTCAAATGCTTCTTACAGGTAAAGATTGAGCTTTCTGTTTTAAATAAAATATTGAACTTAAGATAAGTTTTTCATGATAATCGTTCAGTGACAGAACTTACAGAGTTTGCGCGTAATTAACGCATACAAGGATAATATTGATATACTTTGTAATTAAATGAGTTACCGTTTCTATGGTATATTAATGCATTTTAATTTTTGCAAAATTGGTTCACTATTTTCCCAAGAGTTTTGAGCCATAGGGTAAATATTAACTCAGGATCAGGACGTCCAGGACGATTTCTTTAAGGAATTTGGAACTTATAGTTAGACGAGTATTTTTCTATAATTGATATTTTTATAAGTGTCCAGAAATAAACCCATAACATTGCATATTCAAGCTACTATGCCCTCCCTGATTTTAGCGGAACAATTGAAAAATCCCTGGGAAAACTTGAACACAATTCAAGAGTTAAGAGAATGGTGACATTATGTGGTAATATATTTTGATATCAATCTGCAGCCTACTCTGATTGACCTTTGTTACAGTACTTTTTCATTGATTTTTTTCTTTTTCTTTTTTCACAATAACTGTGTGAAATAGAAATAATATAATAATAGTTGAAATAAAATAATTGTCTATTTTTCATGTGATATTCAATGAATGATTTATTAAATTTTATAATCCGATAAATTTTACAGTTGTGTACTGAATGAGGTCCATAGTGCTACTCACATAGACCGATTTGTGAGTTCTTGGCACTGACAAGAAGTGGCTTACATACAGCATGGGACAAACACCTAAAACTACACCCTTCGTCGTGAAAAAATACACCTAGGCTGGATTCGAAGTTAAACCCTGATATTTAAATGCGAAGAATAGTACCCCACCGAGCCTGGCTTTTGTTTGACTTGAACATTTACTAAAAATATAATGAGTCAGGATGAGATTATACAGACGCTAGTGAGGGTTCAGTTTACGCTCCTCGAGATTTATTATAGCTGTATTTAGAAAACCGCAGTATTGCACCAGAAAAACGTTCCAAATACAACTCCACAGAGACTTCCATTGACTGAAATACTCGGTTCTCAAGCTGTGCATCACTTAAAGGAATTTGGAAAGATTCTTGAGAGAAAGGTGGGAAAAAAGGGTCTGGCCGCCATGCTACACACCTGGGAACGTAATATTGCACAAAATACGGTAGTGAAGTACTCTCCACGTTAATCCCCACATCACTCGTTGGCTTCTCATTCTTCTTTTGGAAAGGTATTTTATTCTATTTTATGTCCACGGCGTTCCTCTCCTATTATCCCTCTTGCTTTGCTCACAGCGTAGCCAACGGATAATAGGTTTTCCATCGAAATGCTATTCGAGGAGATAAAAAATCCGCATCTCCCAGTCTTCCGAGGGATCTCATAAAGTTTCTTCCTCATGTCTCCTTCGGTTTCACCCGTTCGCTTTTCCGTGGCGTCTCCAAAGGTCCGACCAGGGGAAGTTCCCAAAGGAGTGCAGTCCATTGGTCACCTTTATTTCGGGCTGTTAGCTCTCAAGGTTGAAGGACTGCGCTCCCTATCGTGATCTAAGGAATCCATATTGGATAATGCGATTGAAATTACACAGCGCCATTTGCAGTTTGAGAATGTTAAGGGTTTTAAAAAACCACCGCTGCGCTGCTTGCTTGGGTGTCGACTATTGATGCCACTTATTCGTGAGACAGTCGTAATATTGATTGAAATTAATCCGTAACCTTGCCATTTGCGTAATTCAGTTGTTTAAACGAATCTTTGGAATACGTCAGCTCGTAACTTCTTGGTGTAATCGTTAGGCGTTAGTTAATAGCCACATTCAAATCTGGTTGAAATGCCCTGGAAAATTTAAAAATTGAAGCCGGTAATGTAGATACATGTACACAACTAAGTGGCAGCCCACTCAGATTCACAGCGTTAACATAACATTCCTTGTTTCACAGCCAAATACATCCATCATGTCTTGATTACTTTTTGTGATTAGTAGCTGATCTTTACATGATGACTCTGTTTCGCAAGTTTTCACGTGCATTCACCGGTACTAGCTAAAGTGACAGATCCTGCCTTTGCTGCCTCCACGGTAGTGATGGGCAAAGTCGGTCTTTTGAGAGATTTCGGTCGCGTCGGTCACTCCCGCTTGTGATTCGATCTTCGATCGTCGATCAGAGAGACCGATTTTCCAGCTAGTGAGCAGTCCAAGTTGCCTACGATCAATGATCTCTCAGGAAAATCGTGATAGATAAAAAATCTGGTCGTTCGTGAGTTTCATACTGTAAGCATGACCGAGGTGTACAGCTTTGCTCTTTATAGCACAGAGCAGGCACAGAGTTTCAGTGCAGCTACCTCGTTCAGTGCCGGTTTCCGTGGAGTTGTGGGTAATTCTTTGAAAACAATTGAAGGCACAATTGTGCAATCGTGCGAAGGTTTGTTTTGTTTTTACACAATGCTCTTGGTTTGTGATTTTAAGTATAGTTATACGAAGAATATTAGGAATATCCCACTTGATTGCAAAACTATTGAAGAGTTACATTTTATCGACCACAAATTATTAACAACTCATTATAGAAACCAATGATTAATACTAATTTAGTAGCGAAATTTTATTTTGGTATGTAGTTCGAAACGATCAACGTTTTCTTTTGGCTGTAAGAATTTAAAGCAAATTATCCGACTGTAGCACTAAAATTCAATTTTCAATTACAGTCTGTTTCACTTGTTCACGAGACGTAATATTTGTCGAGAATATTGAAACGATGGTTTATCGTGTATTTAAGTGACAATGCAATTATGGAAATTCAGTGATTACAAATGTTATATGTGCTGTGATGTATTGCGTGTGTTCTTGTGGTGATATTTTGATATTTAAAGGTTATTTGTGTTAGGTAGACTTACGCTCCTAATGGATGTGTTATGACAGGAAATACACCATGGAGGTTATAAAAGTTTCTGTGCTTCTGAAATGGCATAATATTGCGTTGTGTTTCTGGACGTGAGTTACACGAAGAAAGTGTATGTTCAACTTATGCTAAAGTTATAGTTTATGTCGTAAATTTACCAAGAGTTAGTGCTTCAAAAATAGCCTATATAGTGAAGTTAATGGTGGGTTTTTGTTTGTTTACGTCGTAGATTTTTAAGTTACAGTACCCCCTGAAATAATCTCATAGTTTGCTGCTGTGTTTGTGTAAGAGTGAATTGCATGTAAAAAAGCGAACGTTCAACTTTGGTAAAGGTTTGTTTACATCGTACTATATATCTATAATTTAGTTACTGTGCTTCTGAAATACTGTCTCGTGATCGTCGAGTGCTTACAATATTAATTAATGCCAAAATCGAAGATTTGTTCATAGTTTAACGTAATATTCGTCGTTTATTGTTTACATCGTAAATATAAAGCATAAATTCAGGGTATTAGTGCAAATACAGGAGTCCAAGACATTCGCTGTGTATATATATATCTGTGATTCTAATAATAACAATCAGTCCTACGATGAATACTTTTTTGTGAAGTTGCTTCTGTCGTGATGTTGTTTTCTTCTCGTGAAGCACTTCTTGTGCCAAAGTGAACTGAATAGGACTTCACGTTTACTATTCTCAATATTTGTTGAAATATATGAATTTTTTCAGCCACTTGAGTGATTTATATCTAATGTAAAACGCTCCTTACAAAACATGCTTCGTTTGTTGCCATCGATTAAAATCGTTGGGGTTTCACCATGCACTTCGTCACTTAGATAACTAATCAAACTAGTCAATTATATTGATGTTCAGTAAATATGTTTTTCGCAATGCCACATAGATTCTAAATGTTTAAAAAGCATATTATTAAATGATGGTTTGTATATGTACCTGCGTACCTTTCAATAAAATGTATATTCAGTAAAAATGCACTTTGTTATAGTATTGAATCTTTAGTGCTATATTAATTCCCCCTCACAAAATGCTTTTGCCCGTACATTGGAGATGTTAATTGGTTACGAAAACGATTTGATTATTATAGTTATGTCTTACAGGGTATTCAACAGTTATACATATCAAATTCTTATCAGTAAGTGTTAACATATATTGCTTCTAAGCTATAAGAAATGCCTAATACACACAAAATATTTGTTATAATGATGTGTATGAGTAGGGATTTAAAAACTGATTGCAGGATGTGATGACTCTTCTTAAATTGTTTGGCACTGACAGTGCTAATTTTAAACCCACTATACATTCGTTCTTCCTCTAGATGATATTGCTGCTATCATTAAGAAGCACCAATGCAATAAAATATGTAAGCGTCAGTGAGTTTCTCTGCTATCTGATTGCTACTCTAATTGCCATTTACTAGACTATATCATGTAACAGGTAGGGAATACTATATCTAGGCAAAATTATAACTAGTTTACTCTGTAGATTTTATGAAATGCATGGAACAATCAGGTTATAAGAATGTTTACTAAATATCTGACCTCAATATATATGTTTATTATCTTTGCAAGGAATAGCCTCTGATCAATTATTAATTTACACAATGGTTTAGTGCTTATCAATGGTTATAGCCATCAATAACTTCAGACCAATATCCACTCTGCCAGTTCTCTCTATATTATAGAACTGTAATCAGAAAACAGTAGTGTTTACATATCATATGAGTGATAACAGTTGTATGTCATACCTAGTTTTGATTCAAAGAAGAAAAATCAGCTGTGCATACTGTGACAAATGTTTATTTCCCCCATGCAATCATTGAATTTGCTAGAACAATATACATAATACCGTAATGGACTTTATGAAAGGATTATTCTCTGTGGGTTTGGCAATGTTTAAATAATAGATTAGAGTTGAGTATTGGAACAGGATTGTGATTAAGGAGTGAATAGCGTAAGAGGAAGATGGAAAAAATTGTGGGTTCATGATGTGGTGGAAGAGACATTAAAGGAGGAAGATTAGGAGTCTTAAGAATAGGAGAGTGTGAATGAAGTAATGTATGAATGCAATAGAGGCAAAGGATATATGCCAATATAGGGTATTATGGAGTAAATTATTAGAAGACTAGAGCCAGTTTCCAAATCCAAACAGACATCACTAACAGCAGAGAGCAAACAATATCATGTGATAAGTTGTGTGCCTCAAGTTATCCAGGTACTCAATTACTTAGCAGTCAACTTAAGTGTACAGATGTCGTTCCTGTGTGACTTAAAGTCAACTTGATCAGAATAAAATTCTTTTTTATGCTCTCATTTAAATTAAATGTCTGTCATAATTTAAGTCAATTATGCACTCATAGTTTTGGTAACACCCTTTTATAAATTGAAGAAGTTAATGGAGAAGAGGGTCATGGATGGATAATAAAGCAATGGTAGGTAATCAATGATTTTTCACTTATAACAAAATTTTAGTGTAAAATGGATTTGGTCTATAATGTTTCATGCTTAATGAATGCTGTTACATATTATTAATATTATTTATTTCACTGATATGAGGAACCTAAGAAGCTTTCTCGGGTTTCCAACAGGGTGATGGTCTCCATGTAGGCTGACGTTTCGATGTCTGACTCAGTCATTGTCATCAGGGGTGATGAAAACTAAGGGTTGTGCAACCATTCATAGATCCATTTATTTTTAATAATCAATAAGTGAAATAAATGTTGGTGTAGGTTTTTTACAATTACTACTTGGCTTAGTTTGAATATGTTCCTTGAAACCCCAATATGATTTAGTCTTAAGTCGACTCCTATTGTCATGATCTTTGGTAAATTTATGAATATTAATCAACTGTTATCAAAGGACATGCTATGATGTATTGTTTACCTGTAGTAGAAATTAACAAGGGTAATTATAGCTGTTAGGCTCACACATGCCAGATTGGACGAAGAGCAGGAACGAAGGGAACATAGTCCACTCAGCATCTGTGGATATTTTTCCTCATGGTAAGTGGCTTGCCAGCTCACTCCAGAGTATAGATTGAGAATGGTCATTGAGTAGAAACCATTAGAGGCTTAAGACAAATAGCAAAAAACAAATAGTGGAATAAAGTTGTAACTGGGGCAGAATTTTAGTGGAACTAGGTGTCCTACTCAAGATATTAAATATCAGCAATATTCAAGAATTATGGGGGATATGTAATGCCTCAAGTCCTGATATAGGATGCAAACAAAAGGTTGGTTTGGAAGGTTTTATAAAGGGTTGTGGACTTCGGTGGATCTAAACCATTGGCTAATGTTGAGAGGGTGAGATTAGACTAAAGTTATATGAGGAGTGGCTCTCGAGAAGGATAATGAAAGTAAGATAGAAGAGAAGTTAAGAGATACTTGACTAGGCATTGAAGTTACATATAACAGTGAAGGAAATTTAGGAGTCCACTTTATGTCAGATAGTAGGTAATTAAGAGGAAATGAGGTCCTGAAAGGCACTTTTGAAGGGAAAGGTTTGCTTCGTTGGGAGAGGTAGGAAAAATATAGGCAATTGAAATGAATGGATGTGATGCGCAGAACTAAATTGAATCATTTTAAGGAAAGAAATTTTTGAAGCAGGAAGGGTGGAGTGGTAACTGACCACTGAAATATATATGTCTGTTAAGCTATCTGTATACCATTATAATGGTGGTAAAATGTCATGGTCAGGCAAATATAAGAATTAAAGTGAATGTGGAATGATAACTGCATGTGGAATGAATAGACGTTGATAACAGTCCAATGCTATAATTGCATTACTCCACCAATGTTTAAGATAGGCATCAGTTTTTAAACTAAAATAAGATTTTCTTTGCCACTATAGGTTTCTGATTATCCTCATGTATGTTCTGCTAACTTCCTGCAGGTTCCTTCTAAATTTTCCTGCTAAATATTAACCAGGGATTTTGGATGTGCAATGAGTAATTAGTACTATCAGAAATTTTAATTTGTCCTTTCCAAGGAATTAAATTTTAAATGAATATCGTCTAAGCTCCTGTGTACAAGCCATGTTCGAATACACACTTTGATGGATGATACGATGATTACAAATTTCCAGCACTATTTTACAGTATATGATGCTCTATTGCACGCAGAAATACAGTCTTTATTTATTTAATTGCTCACAGACAGCATTTATGCCAATTTAAAGTGACACAGTATCGGTGGTATTAAGTCATATATTGCCTTACTAAACATGTTGGTACATTTTGATTGAAATAACTCCTTGCCCATTTCAATGGGATGCCTAAGGCTGATGTAATGGCCCACTCATGTAATTCATTTTTGCTTACAAACAATTACAGTATTACGATAGTTACATTGTACCGTTTATTGAAGCTACACTCAGTGCAAATGCAAATGAAATTCCGGAAACTCATACTGATATTTACTGATCAAGCCTATGTACATTTTTTTAACTTACTATTCACTACAAAAGTATAATGATGAAAGTATGAATCTAATTACCTGTGGGTAATCATAATTTGCAGTTATCATGTCTCGAACGGTGTTTGGATCTAACCTATATTAACTGGAATCACGCTATTATTCCCTGAATCAAGTTCTTCAAATACCATTCCTCTAAATGAAAAGGAGAGTTATTGGCACATACGAAATTTTATTCTCCGAAAAAAGGATTCGCTGATGAGATTGCAGTTAAAAATATTTGAAATAACACCAAAAGCAAACTGCATTCCAAAAACAAACAATTCTGGATGAATTCACCGGTGATTTTAACACGCCGGTACTTCGGAAGACATATGGGAAGAAAATTCAGACGAAGGGAAAGCCAACGGACATCCAATGAAGCACTGGAAACATTCTTGATTGACAGCAACACCATCAAAGTCTAGAAAAAGTGATTGAAGAGAGAGGAGCGGAGTTGAATTTTTAAAATGCATTGGCAATATGAATCACAGTTGTTTATATAAACGGCCGGTATATATATAATACAGCGGCATGGGTATCAGGTTTGATTTCTAAGCGATCACGTCATAGACTCAGATATTTAATTATCACACAATTTACGACTCGTCGCGGTAAAGGAAAACAATTCATAGGGATATAGTATTGTACTATACTACTTACAAGTGACGATTAACCTATTGCACGTAATAAATAACGGCACTACATAGCCAACGCAGTAACAAATAATGCATTGCTTGGCGAATTAACAAACGGATAAGTACCTGGATCATGTTTAATTTCCATTGCATTCCTTTTGAATCTTAACCCAGCTGTCTCTTTGCCGACAGTGTAACGGATTCGGTCTTCATTTTTAATGATGTTATTATTCTACTAAAAAGCGAGCCAGCAAAACTGGTAAAACTCTCTCGATGCAAGATATTTATGTCGTGATGTAAATTGTTGACTGTTATTACGCTGCGTCTTTGTTAGCGCAACCGAGCGGAGCATCAAATAACTGCCTACATCTCACGAAAGAGCGAGTAACTCTGGAATCTCTCGTTATAAAACTCACTCAAGATTTTTTTGGTCGGTCTCAAGTCTCGTGATCGATATTTGATGTCATGCAATCATTCCTGTCGCGATCGGTGAAGATCGCCTCGGTCATTGGAGAGAAGTCGTTCATCGATCTTTCTTTTAAGAGAACTTGCTCTCGGAATTCGATCTCTCACGACCGACCCATCACTACTCCACGGTTTTGCCAGTTACCTCTGCAGCATTACATAGCGGCCAATAAATAACTCTTTATTTATCTAACTTACTGGGCATATACTGTAGGAATGCACGAGTTTTGAAAGGGCAAAGCATTTCATAAATTTTCATATTTTCAGTGGACTTGTAACCAGAAATTCCTTTTTAATAAATTTTCTCCAAAACTCAAGAGACAAGAAAAAACTTGTCACTTGCCCTCTTCTGTGGCCTGCTTGCCCGAATATCAAATTCTAAATACTTCATCAACTCTAAAATACCTGTGCTTTGACATGGTATGCTTGAAGAAAGGTGCTTTCAAGAAATTCTTGAGGTCCAGAGTCCTTGCACCGGCTGCACCTCAAGCGTAAATGAATGCTATGAAAGCTTCTAGTTCCTCTAAATCACTGACCATACCTTTTTTTTTAATTAATTAAGAGGGAGAGAATTGGAACACCAATTCCCTCCCACTCCGTCTTCCCTTGAAAGGGTAGAGCGGAGTTCCTCTTTATTGTTTCAATTACAATAATATTTGGGGTACCTATTATTAAACCCCCAATTTTCTACATTTTACTTTTTTTTTACAATTGGTTCATATTTTCCTAGTGTTCTTTAAGTTTCAATGTTTTTCATTTCATTTAATTTTACAAAGTGTATTATTATTTTATTTATTTATTTTTTTTTGTTTTCTCCTTTGATTTCTTCATCGGGTGTATTGCGATTTTCTTTGCTTGCTTTACAATTGTTATTTTCTTCTTAGTATTTCTATCACAAAGTTGTCTTCTTTCTTCTTCCTCCTTCTCAGTATTCTCACCATTCCTTCCACTTCTGTTTTCTTTTCTTCTCTTCTCTCCTCCTTTTCTTTTCTTGTCTTGATTTCTTCTACGTCCCTTCTCCTTCTCGCGGTCGCTGGAACATCCCCCATCTTATTTTGGGCTTCTGTGCGGGTGCATTTCATGGTCAAGTTCAGCATTGGAGTAGATATAAAAAGGCGCCAAGCTGTGACAGGGGAGTCATCTTCCACGGATATTTTGGCATGAGATATCGGTCCGGGTGTCTCACAGAGAAATTTTGGTCCCCACCCCTACCTTCAATATTCCCTATTGTGAAGCCAGCCCGAGGAGCTCTATTAAGCTCTCCTCTTCTGCACTGAAGTCAAGATAGTTGCCTCCACAGGATTACCAGCACCCGCACAACGAACATTAACTTGAAGACCACCTTCAGCTCGACGCTTTCTCCGTCCCCATCGCGACGCAGTCTGGCCACCACGAAACTGAACGTCTGGCTGCCCATGGGGAACACCGTCGGGATTGTTTACCACTTCTTCCAAAAATATTATGAAGCATTAGACTTGTGAAATAAACTTACATGTGATTATGCTCAATACTGTAGTTATTTTGATTGATACACCTGCAGCTCAGCATGGATCTTGCTGAACCACACTACACCCTCATTTTCTACGTGTTCGTCCTAGCAGGCGATCTGTTTGTGCTTGTCCAGCAGGAGGGTTATGCGTAGTTTCAGCATTAAGTCATGAATATAACATTACATGTTAGAGCATACGAGAGCGAAAACATCTTGGGCATTAGACGAAAGCACTACTTATGATGAGCTAAGGGTTCTTCAGATTCTTCGCAGAAGTCTTCAGATTCACAGGAATCCCAGTCAATGAAATAAGAGTCTATTTGTCTCCGATCAGGAATTAAATCGCTATACCCTGAACCTTCGTTAGATAAATCTGAGCCACTTCCTTAGGACTGCAACGGTGATATGTTGAGGAAAGCTTCCATTTCAGCCTCAATGAGGCCGCGTCCTCGGGGCATCTAAACCGTTCAAATGACACTATTCGTACCGAAGAGTAGACAACTTCGTAACAGGCCTTTTGTTGCCAATGGTTTCTGACGCGTGCAAAGCTGCCTCTTTTCGCGAGACCGAGCGAGACGCACCCAACCACACTCCACTCCCTAAGTAGTGTGGCACCGGCGGGTAAATTAAAACAATTGGTATCCCCTCCACTCCCTCGGGTTGCAGTCGTGCTGTGCACTACCAATGGCTGACAGGCCAAGCCAGCAATGGCTCGTACGTATGGTATAATCCCTTCAACTCTTGAGTTCTAGTGACTCCATTTACACAGGTACAGGCACGTAATTCAGAACCTGGTATGAACTTAGAAATGGATATATAATGTTAAAAATATTGAAACAAAAGAAAAAAACATTATAAAAACAAAAAAACTTAATAATGTGCTAAAATAATATTAATTCGCGCAATTTCAGCTAAAAACAACTTCTCAGCGAGAAAAAAACGAAGGAAATGCCTTTACACCCTCTTGTGGGTCAAAGTGACCCACGCGGGGCTTCTAGGGTAAAAGCCACATATTTAAAAAACTATATAAGATACACAAATGTGGTTTATGGTACATGTTCCCCTCTTTAAATAAATAAAAGCCACGGAAGCGTTTCTTTTTCCGATGATTATAACACAAACAGGAGCAACGGAAGGAAACTTTGAAATGGGTCAAGATGACCCACCCGGGGCTTCTAGTGTTAATATTTGTGAATTGGCTGAGTATCTTTATTTAACCGTTAATACATTTACCACTCGAGATTTTTTTATATTGCGGAAAAAAAATTGCGTTAAAATAACCGGGATGTCCCTTTCGAGGCAAATGTTCGGATTTTCACGACATAGCTTGATATTAATTCCTAATTAATGGTGGAGTAAAATCTAAAATATATCGGTGAATACATTCCAAAATATTTTACAGCTTATAATACAAATACTAACGACAAAACTCTAGCTCAGGCACATTAAGCGTTAGGTAATTTACGTTTCATACAGTAACTCTTTCTTATCCCTCGTGCTGTCAATAGCTTAGAAATAAATTTTGCTGCAGCCATGAACTTGAAAGTGGACCTCGGCAAGTTATTACCATGCTTCAGACACACTTCCACGGAAGTAAAATAGAATGATAGAGCTTTAAAATCTCGCGGGAGATGTTGGGGCGGCGAATGTTGGGGTAGCTAGCAATGGCAGGGTTTTGCAATGAGTGACCTTTAACTTAAATTCAGCGACAAAGAAACGTAGCTTTTAGTCGTCATTCAGATGGTAAAGTTTTAGTTGAATTTTTCATAATATTACTTGAAATTTACGACACCTTGAAAATCCTTGTGACATTTGAACACGACTACTGACTTTTACCAAGCTTGCGTACTTCTAGGTATACATCCATTTTTGTTTTCACTACGTCTCACTTCTAAATCCTTCGTTTTTATAGCTTGAACTTTATATGCCTTTTATGTGCCAAGTTCATTTCGGCGTAAGCATTCTTTTTTTCATACACACAGTTAATCCTTCTCCTGTCGAATTTCTCCTTTCCTAGCTAAGCCTTCTCTTGCATCCGTTTCCGAATCCAATGGGATTGACAACAAATACGAAATTTTTAACATTTGGTATCATGGTAAGACATAAACATGCGCAAAAACGTGCCTACTTCGTGGTGCACGTAGTGCTTGCTGTGTAATATGCCTTTTTTATGCCTCTACAAATACCGAGGCCTCCGCCAAGTTCATTTCTCAAGATCATTCCTCTCAGTCACGTTTCCAATTGCTCCCTTGAAGTTTGCTCGATACCAGAGTTCCTACCATCAGTGACGCACTGCGGCGATATTGGCTGTAATTCCCAAGCCTACTTGTTTTTAACTTCATATCGTACCATATTTCATGTGATTCAAACTTTTGATACATAATGTTTTTTATCATATCACTTCACCACATTTATCACTGTGATCGAAGACTTCGCTGGTATGATTTTTTTTAACTGTTTGTGCACTTAGGCGGAATCATCATGCACGGAAAAGATCTAGTAAAATACCAAAGATATATAGACTGAGTTCCCGCGTTCATAGTTAAAATTCTCTATCATAGTTACAATGTTATAATTCTATAAATTTTCCTACTTAATCCAAAATAGATTGTGTAGCCAAAGTCATATGCTTGCTCGATGTTGCCATGCACTTCACTTAACCACAAACAGCTACGTAAAGTTATCTTGGGTACTTGGTAGAATCAATGGTTCTAGCAAAATTACTCCTTTTTCTTCCAATGGGTACTTGAAATTACAAAGTTTGAATCTATCCTTCCAGTCAGCTACTTTCGGCTGTTGATTGTATATCTATAACAGTGCATACCTCGGTTGTCATATTTAATATTTTAAATGTAATTCTCAATGTTTTCCAGACTTTCTTCTCAATGATATAATATTTGACTTAATGAAAAGTAAAGAAAACTTCGTGATTCCACATAAATATTTAATGTACAACCTAGGTTTCGACGTGGCACGTCATCATTAAATATTTATGTGGAATCACAAAGTTTTATTTACTTTTCATTATTTTAATTCGATTACATGAAGTCACGCCCGAGACAACGAATTATAATATTTGACTCGTACGAATTTGAGTCATTACCATGCTTTTAATTAGATCGTCAAATTTGGGATGGAAATCCTGGCTCGATCTCAACGTTAGTAATATATAATGGAATGCTTCATCTTTAAGGCCCCTTAAATGAAATTCCAGGTCGCTTTAAACGTCTCTCAGGCCGAAACTATTGTCAACGTTGAGCGCTCCTCGCTTCGCCTTTGATCGAGCGAGCGACAGTTTGGGGAAGGTTGATAACGCCGGAATATAAAAAAGCAAATTTAAGGAATAAAAAGAGTAGAGGGGATTGTAAAGACTCAACTTGTATCTATTCTTAGACGTGGCCAGGACACGTAATTGATGTGCACACTCTTTCGTGTGTTTATTTGTATGTTATTGTTTGTGAACAAATTTAAAACATTTAAAACTTTTATCTGTTAAAATTAGTTCCCTTTGCGTAATTTTATGAAAATTTTACGTGTTAATAACAATGAATTTGGTTATATATCGGAATAATATGTTGTATTCGAGACCTAGGTTGCTGTTGTATAGCATCATTAGATCAGTCCCGATAATGTGTACTACAACAAATCCTAGGTTTCAAATTAAATATTTTGTGTACATGCTATGTTGTTCATTGATTAAACTCCCAGCTGTACTAAGTTAGTGATAGCATGGTTTTCACTCATGCTTCTTCTATTTGTTTTGAATAAGAAATCATTGCATTTAAAGCATTTGGAGTGAGCGTTTTCAACGGCTTCTATTGTAAACAATGAAGTTATAATATTTTAAGCTGAAATATGAAATGGCGCTTGTGTGGCATCTGAAATTTGGTGCTACACTCGTTTACCGCGATTGAGATCAAATGAATCGGTGGAGTATGTCGTACAGAGATAATTTTTAATTGAAAGTTACTATTTTCCTTGTAGAAATAATGATGTAGACCCTCAGAGAATGTGGAATTCCCTATTTATTCCATACACATTGTGGATTTTGAATGGATTAAACAGTGCATAAGTAGTGCAGAATGTACTGACAATTAAATGAATAAAAATTGACAATAGACACCTTTATTCAAAGAACCAATAGTTCATTGAATAAAGGTGTCTATTGTCAATTTTTATTAATTTAATTTCAAGAAATGCCTTACTCAATATCTAAACTAGCTCTCATAGTTAATTCAAGTTCACATACCATCAGGAATAAGTATGACAAGACCATTGCCCTCTGCGAGGAAATACTAATGATACACTCTGTGAACAAAATTAAATAATCAGGGCACCGCATATTTTGTATAGAAAAATGACATGCACCTTAAATTAGTTTGCAGTATTATTAATTATTACGGTAGAATTGTGCAAACTCTATGAGGTTTACCAGAAGCTTTGAATTTTCCCGCGATGTTTTGCCACTAGAGGTGGATTTCAATTATAAATGTAAAGAGTGATTATATATCCTTTCAATTACATATAAATGATGCTGCTAGTCTGGTGTTCAATATAACGCATAGTGACTAGATTGGCAGTTTCATCGCCTGCCAAGCACCATTACCAATCAAATGGGATTTGAGTGGGGAGATATTTCGCTTATATTCGTTGAAATCTTCAGCATCACACGAACGGGAACAAACGCTATGCGAGAACGGGAGGACAGTTTAAAATTTTACTCTTCCATCAAGTAATTACAAATTTATGCTGATTGCGAATACTGAAGAGGTTTGCTTCACCTCGGCTCATCAAAGCTTTCATCAAAATGTGCAAATTTTATTGACAGGTCTTTTCTTGCACGGATCGAGGCCTTAGACATTCACAAAGATGCGAAGGAACCCGCTATGTAGGAAGCGGTAGTGGTGTTTGCTTTGAGTAGCGAGGGAACAAGTGGATGGATGCGTTTACATGCAAATATCATGCGTTTTCTCGGATTTCTACACATTTTTCCCCCGATCAAAAAAAAACTTTTTTTAGGACAAAATCAACCTTAAATACGTCAGCTTATCTTTGGATCGTCGTGGTGCGTTGGTTAACTTGAAGATTTTTTAATGTCATCTGGTTCCTGTCATAAAACTTGCCTCCTGCAAAAGTACTCATTTTACGTTGTCCTTTATATTATGTGCTCTAACCCTGCATTTATTCGAATTACTTACTCTTACTCCTAGGCCCATCCTATATCTAAGTTGATATTTAGCCGCACCAACATATCCCCTCCATTTAAATTGGTCTTCTGCGTCTTCTTCTGAAGATTTGACCTTCTCCAAATCGGTCTTAACTTGTTTCCAACATCTCTGTCGTGGTCTTCCACGGGGTTCTCTGTCTTCTGAATTTCTTTTCAGTACGTCCTTCGGCACATATCCTTCCTCTTCTTAGTACGTGTGCAGCCTCTGATTCTTCTTCTGCACTAAATCTCACCTCTTACATCGGCAATCTTGTATAGGTCTCTGAAACTTTCTTCACCGATCTCCTTTTTGATATGTAGGCCCGTAGACTTTCCGTAATATCTTATTCTCAAACGGTATCAACATTTTCACCTCCTTATTGATAATTTCCCAAGTTTCAGATCCATGGGGGATTACTGGGTAAATTATTGTTTTGTATAGTCTTTATCCCCCTTCTTAGGTATGGGTGCAAGTATTTCTTCCTGCGATTCAATTGGCGTCTCTTTTGTTTCCCAAATTTTAAATACACTTTCCCTAAATCTCTCAATTATTATGTCACCTCCTTTTGTGTAGTAATTCTGCTATTATTTCAACTCTACCTAAAGATATTTTGCTTTTTTAAAACTTTCAAGCATCCAAATTACCTCTCAGAAATTAAGCAACTACAATGTATATTTTTTTCGCTGGCCTTAAAGGGGCTATACACTTTTGTGTTTTATAAATTAAATAATGTGGCGCCTATATTCTGCATATGTCCGCTGAATTTTATGGTTGGAGCATACTAAATGCTTTTTTAATACAAATGAAGCGAGTTCATTTTAAATTTCGCCTATTTTCCAAGTTAAGAAAATTTGTCTCGAGAATATCTATTTTTCGTAATTTTATTGCAAATGGAAAATGTTATAGATATATTTAAGGTGTTTCTGAGCGCAGGATGTAATATGGTGTGAAATTCAGATAATTATGTGTGTAATATTTTGAGGATTAATCTAATCTAAACTTTCGCAATATCTACGATTCTCTTTCGTGCTGAGGCGTTTAAACATTTTTATTGATTATATTAATCCAGTGGAAGCAATTTTAGCCGCTGTGAAGTATAATTTATGTCACACATAAATTAATTTTAATTACAATGCAGGTTTTGATCCATACTGGGTATTGGCTCAACTAAAGTCCATTCAAAGTATAAATTATATTTATATATATATTTATATATATATATTTATATATATTATTATATATTTTAAAGGAAAATTATTTCAAATTTATAATTTCGAATACCTTTTGCCACTTGCGTCATGCACGTCGATGGCGGTTTTAACCGGGAAATTCTTTTAATGAAAAGTGATGAGTTTTACAGCCGTGGTTAAGCCATGGCTTAAAGAAAAGGTCACAAAAAGAATCAATTTACGACTTTGTTTAATTGAAAATCGACGGAGATTCCAGAACATTAAAACTTGATGAATTATTGGCAGCGGTGTGAATTCTGCACTTAAGAGGACAATCCTTAATGTAAATGAAAATTGTAGGATAAGATTGGCCATGCAATTATCATTGTTGTTATGTTCCATATCGTTCAAATTAAAAATTCTTCTTTTCTCTTACTAATAATTCTTCGAAGTAATGATTGAAATCAAAACATTATTACTTTTGTTCAGTTTTTTCTTGATTTTGCTACGCGGTTCGCCAACTTATGCCATCATCAGGTACAAAAATATTAGGAGAATTTCTATAAAGTTTTCCATTTAGGTTTTTGTTTTTATCCCCTAAAATTTGATATTTCCTTCTGAAATCATGTAAAACGAACACACTCGTGAAAATCAATATTTTTCAGGCTATCAACAAACCTACGCAATGGAAAATTATTCTCGCACACCTCACCACTTCTTTTCATAAAAATAACCTTGGCAAAACCATTGCCTTTCCTACTCCCCCAGCCCTTGATCCTCAATATTATCTCTCTAATTTATTCCCTTATAACGACAGCAAGCAGCAAAGCAGAAACAAGTGATAGTGTGAACAATACTTTTTTGTACCTGTTTAGTTGGTGAAACGCATTGAACGAAGAAAACAAAAATTGTAAAAATGTGCGAATTTTTTAATTTAAATTGTGAATGCTACTAATACCTACTTCACCGAAGTGAAGCCTGATAAAGTAAAGTTTAATAATTTCGAAATTTATAGCTATACGATTTTATAATAAACCCTTCTACCATATCAAAGTGTCATTCTCATTTTATTTTTTTATCTTCTTTGGATATATAACAAGGAAAATGTTTGTATGGAACCGAAATTATGTATATAATCAAGCGTTGCAAAAATTTTGGAACCTTTCTCCCAATATTGTAGGTTCGATGGGGAAAAATGCTGGGAACTTCTGGTTGAAGTGTTTTGTTCGTGTAATGAATAAAATAAAGAGGAAAAAATGCAGCCGTCAGAAACGAATTTTTATGTATTCTACTCAATGTTGTCCAATTATTCGATGCATGGTTTGACGCAGCGGATCACTTTAAATCTTCCAAAGCCGTAGGTTAATATTTTGTTGCTTCAGACGCAATGTGTCAACGCTAACCGCAAATTCAAACCAGCAGCTCCAATTACCCATTGAACAAGAGCACTTACTGTTTAGTCCAAATATCACATCTCATAGCGGTAAACCCTAGAATATAAAAAGTATCGTTGTGAATTTGTAATCAATTGCAACATATTTGGAACGTTCACATTAACTGACTTCAATCCCAAGATTGGTTCTCGAATAGCACCTTGGAGAGAATTTTATCTCAATGGAGGACCCAAGCATCTCGGGAAGAAGTCGACTATGATTTCGCGGAAGTTGGAGAGTCTATGTTGGAATGAAGAAACGTGGAAACGAAGGAGTTGGAACTATTCCTGTCACAGTGTGCAAGCATGCGTGTGCGATTTTCTTCTCAGCGGAAGCCTTTACGGGGAACAACGGGAGCGTGACTTCCACCCCCGTCTTGGCGAACTGATGCGGTCGGAAGACGGAGAGAGGGCCTTCGGAAGATGAGGAGGATGCTGTGGGTTTTACTGGCCGCAGCCAAACGGAAGATTCATCTCTTGGTGGGCAAGCATGAAGATGGATGGAGATTATACCAAGTCCGGATTGGCGGGACGGAAAACAGAGAGACGATCGATGTGTTACTAACCGGCAGCACGTGTACTTTAATGCTCGATTTTTCATCCCTCGCACACCCCATCTAAAGGTGGCTCCGGTCTCAGAGTCACTCATTCAATAAACACTGAAAACCAAAATATAGCATATTTGAAATGCGTTTTATAAACTTAGATGAAAAATTGAGTTTACAGGCTAGTATTACTTTTTTCAGCGTTGGAAGTATTTAACATGGGCTCTTATGGAAATCGCTCACATTACAGCAGAAAATCGTCAATGTGAACGAGAAAGCATGTATAAGCTTTTAATCAAAAATATTTATAAGGAGCGAAAAGTCCTGGAAAGTTGAATACAAATACATTATAGGAATATTACCACCTATCACTTAAGGTTTTAGCGAATTACTGCTGTAAATGAAGTCAAAACACCATATAATATTATGCACCAAAGGATGAAATTCACAATGAAGTAATCAATTTACCGGGATTCGGACTCGGATCTTCCAACTGCCGTTCAGGTGTGTTAGCCAGATACTACAATGGCTTTTTGGTGTGACTAGTGAACATACCCGATCGGCAACTGGGAGATCCGGGATCAAATATAGAGTTTTTCATGGCGAATTTAACGCTTTTTAGTATATTATAAAAAAACTCTCTGTGGTTGGATAAAAATTGCCGAAGAAATTGGATAAAAATTCATTTTTTGAAACGTACCCCTTTGTTTTTTAGTTATAGCGCTGTAGGCATATATTTTGGCTGGAATAAGTGTTTGCTTAATATATTCGTCGATTTATATGCATATTTTTTCCGTACACTTTATTTTTTTACAACTAAGGCATGTCATCAGCGAAAGCAAATTCTTTTTTAAACTAATCAAACTTAAGGGTTGAATTGAGTATTTATTTCGAACCACTTGTCCAAGTGACTTCGTTCCTAGTAATTTGTGAATTTAGCTTTGATTTTAATAAAAGTATGAATCATTTTATTATGATATAGGCCATAATTTTATTCATTTATTTATTATGACCATTGGTGTCTTTTCTGTTCATGCTGCAGATTTATGTGCTATGTGTTAGCATTTTAATTACCCTATGGACGACATTTTTACTTATGTTCCGAAATTACGTGGAGTAGTCATCGAATTAAGGTCTGGTGCTTTCCCAGGGAATGAGATGCAGAGACTTTTCTCGGGTTTTCCAGCCGGACCGAGGTTTCGACGTCCGACTCGGACATCTTCACAAGGCCAGTGGAATGTTGAGGTGGAAGTTTTGTCGTCATATACTCTTCCCATCCTGGTCAGGTTTCACATGATCGATTGGCGTGGAGGGGGGAGGTTTCATTGTTTCCAGCCTTTTAGGAGTATGACAACTCTTGACGTATTTTAAGCCAAGTTTGGTGTATAACCCTGATGACGATGCCCGAGTCAGACTTCGAAACGTTTGCCTGCATGGAGCCTTTAACTCAGTTGGAAACCCCAGAATAGCACCAGCAGAAAAATTTGTGAAACGCCAAAAAATAAATGGAGAAACAGAATGTTCCAATATTAACGACGGCATTGGTGAAGATTTTCCTGAATGATATCCAACCCTGAACGTTCAGAGCACTTAAAGTGTGTGTATTAAATACCGCAACTTTTAAAGTCAACTTAACCTTCTTTGCACCAAGCCTTCATGTAAAATAACCGGATCAAACTTTACTATTTTTGTCTTCTCAACTACTGGCAAATTTCTGGAGCGTTGTTTTTTTTACTCCAAATAAAGTTATTTTAAGCCACATAAACAATGCTTATTGTATATTTTAAAGAATTTAAAATAATTTTCCAATCATTCCGATTGCATAAATGATGTGGTACGCAGTCACGCTCACGGAAGTAAAGATGTATGTACACAAAAGAGGGTAAAATTCGCCATGAAAAAAATCATTTGACTTGAACGGGATTCGAAACCGGATCTCTCAATTGCCCTTCAGGTGTGATAGTCACCAAGACATCTTAATTCAAGACGAATTTCAGCGGGGGTTTATACGAACAATTTGTGCTCGTCCCCAGTCTACATTGTAACGCACGAGACGGTGACGACGTGATGACTTTTCATGAGGAATTTCACCCTCTTTGGTGTACAATTTGAAATAGTTATTTTTTTACTAAAAATGCACCTCACAATTTTGCACCAGAGCATGCTTATGATAGTCTACCATAAAAAAGATTCGAAGACATAATAACTTGTGCTATATAAGTTCTTAACAGTTAACTTAAACAAAAAAGTAAACATTTGTAGTGTTATGCAATTTTTACTAGCTTTCCTACTACAATTCACGTACTATTTGTATATTATACTAAGAACTAAGCATTATCTTCATTTCGCTACCTCATTCAACAAAATTGGCTAAAAATTAAGAGCAATGTGATTCAATTAAGCAATCCCTGTCAAAGTTGGAGGTTCACTTTTCGCAAGCAGTTATTTTTCAAGAAATTATTCTTAGTCCATTTTTGGTCAAAAAATCTGAAATAATAATCTGAGTAAAGCATGCCTATCCATTAAAATATTTTGAAGTAAATCCATGCCGTGAGGTCGCAAAGTGTTAGGTGATCTCACCTGGAATGACCCCGCAGTAAGTGCAGCAATGAATTCGCTGGATGGGACGTTAAAGCTGTGGTTTATGTGGTCTCTTGGCGTCTCTCATTACGAGCAGGCTTGCATCGACGCCGGGTTTCTCTCCACCCTTCCCCCATTCTCCACCTATTCCTACCCTCTAGAACCCACCCTCCTTACATAAATGGTGAAAATGACTTTAGTTGACCTTTGCTTTCCCAAATAACTAAACAACTAACCCTTGTTTACGGAAAAGAATAAATTGAACGTGGTCTGACACTTTTTCCGGATTTTATCTGGGGATTGTTCCGGAGGAAACTGCGTTAATTTCCTCCCAATACAGTGCACACGCAAATATAAATATTTGTAGTTAACCCTGGATAATTTATTGAAATGGAACTATTATATAAGCACTGTGGTTGAGATACTTCGGTTAAGCCTCTCAAAATTATACTTTATCCGAAATAAGTGCCCTTTATCCTTTCTGAAAGTAATATATTCTGCACTTGTGAATTCGAAGTCACAGTAAGGTAGAGATCGTTTAGAAGGCGCTTGAAAAAATACAATAAACACATAACTGTTTCTACAGGAGAAAAAAGTACGAACTGTAATGCATAAAAATCGCTTCAATCTCTGCTTTCCAAACTTCTTAAATTTAGCGCATTACCACTTCGGTACTTGCATTTCAACTAATTTTTAAAATAGTAATACTTAAGATGAAGTAATGACGCCAGTCTATTGCCCAGAGTTCACGAATAAAATGAATGTAAAATATTTTTGAAGACCACCGAAGCCCATCATTACATTAAAGGTCAGCCTTTGTTGTTCTCCAAATTTACATTAAGATGCCACGTTCAATAGTTATGCTACATTGCATTGATAAAATACCTATCTATCTATTTGTCAATTTAAATAGCGTTTAGGAATCGCTTTTCCACAACCTTAAGAAACCCCATTCTCACCTTAATCACCCACTCCGGAACCCTCATCTTCTAGTCCCAAGTCTCCAGGCAGCCAAGGCACACAAATAACCCAGGCGCCGCGACACGGGTGAATGGCCTTTCTGGCTGAGCGGATGCTTCATTCCACGGTTAGCGAGATCGGAACGCTCCTTGGGTTAGGAGAAGATGGGGGATGCAAGGGCCGGGCTAAGGAGGAGTTGAGCTCGCCTTTAAGGAAGGAAGTTCCGTCGAGCAGATGGAAGTAAGATGGGGAAACCACTCCAAGGTCGAAACTAATGCTAAACGTTCAAAGACTTGTACACTGGAAAGAGCTGTTATAGGCCAAAGACCATTTTAATGGTTGCGAAACATCGTGAAAGTTGCGCAAGAGATCCTTTTCAGTGTATGAAACCATTGCCTACAAACTACCTCTGTCCGTGGGAGTAGTAAGCCTCCGCATTTGACTACCACAGTTTCAGAGATCGCAAACCTTCATAGACAACCTCAATACGCTCACTCTATTATTATACCAACTCTCTAGCGCTCTATGGCTCTTAGTCAAATTGTTTAGTTGGGATTCTCCGATTCATTGGCAACAAAATCAGCGTCGTTAACTGAAGCTTGGTTTGGATCATAATTAATGCCGTGAAACGCGTTGCTGCCCTCTCAAGTTAAGTTACATGGAATATATGCATATCAATATGGACAATAATTTTGCATACATTTAAGAGAAAATTAAATTCTGATTGTTTGTGCAGCTGTTGAGTTGAAATATTTTTAAAATCTTTGGATGAGACCTAATTCTTTTTAGATATGAGATTTTAAATAAGCTATATCTAATATACAAGGCACAAAAGACAACAGGATATCTAACGCTTTGCCTATACCTAAGATTTCATGTGTTGTAACGAGTGACCTTCTATTCTGAATCGAAAACTTACGTTTTTTATCTTACAAAAATATTTCATCATGAAATTCTTCCCGTTTTAGGTCAAGTCTTTGGTCCATAGACTTTTAAACTAAATTATCAATAACATTTTGAAGATTCGAGCAACCGTTTAGTGTCCCCTCTTATCTAAATATCATCTCCACATCTGAAAATAAAAGACATTGTGATTTTAGTTTGAAAGTAGATATATAACTCATAATTATTAAAAGCAATCAAGGCAAGTGTTTAACGTTGTGTAGCTCCTGAATTCAATAAATATCGTATGTAGGCCTACGGAAATTAAAAAAAAAACTAATAAGAAACCAAACACTATTTACATCTATCTATATATTATCATATCAGGCATGTATTTATAATTAGAAATTTGTTTTTGACTGAAGGGTACAATCGTAAAAACAATTTACTCTCCTTATTTAGGTGGTAGGGTTCACTATAGCTCATTATAAATTTCCACAAATTCTTTTCAATCATTAGCTGTAGCTGTTTTTTTTACTTTCCACCCAAGTCTGACTTTCTTTATGGTTTATTTTCTCTTCATTGTTACCTCCATAGTTTAGTTGCTCGTAAAAATCACTCAAGATTGATTTCGTTTGCCTTCCATTTGATTCTTTCTCTTTTTTTTTCTTATTTAGAGTAACTGTATAAGTCACTCATTCCCTACCTCACAAAAGATTTTTTACATTGGATAGTCATTCCATAACACCTTTTAGCCTCTTATATGTCTCATTGCTTTCATTGGATTTTGTGCCAAATTTGCGAATGCATATTTAAATTGATATCTAGTCTACAGTGGTATAAAAGTAATATTTTACGCAGAAAACATTATTACCAAATTAATTGTTACATTGGGTTATTAGGGACTTAT
This sequence comes from Pyrrhosoma nymphula, assembly GCA_963573305.1. NCBI lineage: Eukaryota > Metazoa > Arthropoda > Insecta > Odonata > Coenagrionidae > Pyrrhosoma > Pyrrhosoma nymphula. The sequence continues at coordinate 124,833,276 of OY754330.1, forward strand.
ATTGCTCAAATTACATTTCTCTGTCCAACCGGGCAACGGCCTGCCACGAAGACAACATCTGTTTCCGATCAATCACCGAAGTTATGCATCGTTGGATTTGGCTAGAATTTGGAGGGGTGGTCCTCCTATGGGTCCGAGTACTGCTACCCCTTCCGGCTGGGGACAGACAGCAAGGGTTTGAGGTTACGAAGTATAGTGCAGATAATTACCCAGAACTGGATTAGAACTAAATATTCATTGTCATGCAATGGTATATTCTCATGTTTATTGACATTCTCTGGCATCGTCCTAGGACACCTCACCTCCAGTCATATTTCTGGGGCTGAAGAAATAAGCAAATTAAACTTGGTAATAGCAACAAATTTGACAGAATCGTGAATTTAAAAAAATAATATTCAGAGGTCTCTCGTTCTATTGATCTGGAGGTATTTCAAATATGTAATTTATTTATCCTAAGCCTTGTTTATCTCCGTCTATTACATTCCCATTTGCGGGTACTAATAAAAATAATCTAATTAGCATATAACTATTGCTTTATCTACGTAAGTTACATTCCCATTTGCGGGTACTAATAAAAATGATGTAATTTCTGCGCACCAGGAAAACGAGGCTCATGCTTTATTGAGTGACCCTGATGCTTTGAGCCAGGAAATTGAAAAACTCATTGGCGGAAAATGATTCGTTGCCTATTAAATCTTCGTCTACATTCACTTTTCGTTTCAGTTAGTTTTACGAAGAGAAAGTATTTTCTTGTTGACTTCAACTCGGCGAACTTTATGGAAAGGAAGTCACTCAAAATGTCGATGTGAAATGACCATATTTTACAGCAAATTGTTTCCTCTAATTTGGCCATTTCATTCATGTTAGGGAAAAAACGGTTTTTGCAGATTGCAAACGCAATCATTTCCTTCTCATTCCGTATGAAATATATAAGCTTACGCCTCTTCGATGAGATTGTCCGGAATTCGGAAGTGTGTTCATGGGAGGGTAATACGATATTCTCTTCCCCTCCGCCCCAATTATTTCCTCTCTTTTACCAATGCAGTCCTCATCCCTTTGTTCAACATGTCTAAACCACCTCAGCCTGCTTTCCTGAATCTTATTTTTACCGTGACTGCCTCTAATCTTTAAGTAGACGCGCGTAAATTTTACATTATTTACTTATGTTATTATTAAATAAAGACATTTATACTGTAATTTGAAATAAATAAGTCCTTTAGACAGAAATAATTATTATTTCCTAATTTATAGTTATATTTATGTTGTCATATCATTAAGGAACTCAATAATTAAGTAAACGAAAAAAACTGTATGAATTAGAGGAGGTAAAGACTAAGGAACCCTCGCTGCGAGAGACGAGGAGGCGGCGTCTTTTAGACGGGTTTGTGACGGAGAGGAAAAGGCAAAGGAGGTGGAGAGAGCGTGCGAGGCTAGAGAGGGAAGGGAATTCGTCGAGGGTGACATGATTGGACAGATGAAAAGGAAGAAGAAGAAGAAGACTTATGATTGGATGTTTTTATTAAGAGAGGCCTCAAAGCTCACGTTCAAAAGGCAATGACATTTGTGGGGATGTCGCTTTTCAGCCTCATCCCCTCTCAAGGTTGGTGTCCATGGGGATGAGGAGGATGGAAAGCCGTATCGTTCTTCTGCGTTGACCCTTAAAATAACACTTAATTTCCTCCCTACCCTAAGGCCCCTCACCTATCCCAGGTGGCTTAGGAACTCAAATACTACGATTAACCACTCTGTAGACATTCACATACGGCATCAGCAATCCCCTCTCTTTAATATATCCTCCACTGTGACTGCTTACAAAACTAAGGTATTCACTACCTCCTGATACAATGAAATTTATAATCCATAAAGGCGTTTAAGTCCAAATTATTGAAGTTATTTTTAAATAATCCGGTCAGTTCTTAGTGCAACTTATGATACTGTACTGGTGAATTTTGTAAAGTGAAAAATACAGCTGGTTACTTTTTTTTGTCGTGCTTTGTAGGTTTGGCAAATGATGCTTATATTAATCGCTTAAACTTGTAAATTGCCAATTCCAGCTTTAGTGCCACTTGTACTGCATGATGTGTTTATAAATCGGAGCAATGGTAACTGTTAAAGCAGGGTGTATAAATATGTGAGCGTGAGTTTGTAAATGTATATAGATCCAATGGTGTGTTTTGAATTTAGTATTAATAAATTAGCATGGGGGTGTCCACAGTAAAAGCGATGAAGATGTTTATTTTTTATTATTTTTTCTTTTTGTTTTTTTTCTTTACAAATTTACTTGCTTTTTCTTTCTGAAATTTAACTACGCAATTATTTATTGCTAACGATCCATTATGATGGGCCGCAAATGCCTGCGACAATAAACGATTACCATTATTAATGATATAAATGTTAGATAAATATAAGTAACAGATGCAGGTGAAATCAGTTTACTTAATACCTTAAGATCGATCTTTGGAAACCTGAAGGAAAAAGTTTTTTCCTTCAGGTTTTCATACTGGAGTACTCCACTCACTGAAAATAACTGGTTAACCTGACACCAGTTTTTTCACATAACCGCCCATCCCTACAAAACACGGATTCGCTTTATTGCCATGGGGCGGGGGTAAACCCCGTAAACCCGCTTACTCACACTGACGTCACACCAATCAAAAGGCGTTTCTTCCGCGCGAAAGACATTTGAAATTTTCGCGAACTTTGACGTTCCATAACTGCAAGAATATTGAGAATTATGAAGTGCTGCTTTGCAAATGACAAAAGCTTTAATTTATTAATCTTTACATGCGAAAAAAATGCTCTTTTAAATTTAGGAGAGCACACCATAGGTTGTAAGCAAAAAATGAATTACATGAGTTAGTCATTACATCAGCCTTAGGCAATCCCATTGAAATCGGCTAGGAGTTATTTCAATGAAAAAGGGAAATAATGACAATGTAGGTATGTACTAACATGTTTAGGAAGCTATTATTTCATACCACCGATACCTTAATTTTCTGCGTGCAGTAGACATCATCTATTATAGAATAGCGCTGACAATCTGTAATCAACACAATCATCATATCATCCATCAAAATGTGTATTTAGACATGGCTTGAACATTAAGGAGCTTAGACCATGTTAATTTAAAATTTAATTCCCTGCTAAGGACAAATTTTAATTGATGATACTACTAATTAGTCATTACTGGCCCAAAATTCGATTAATTAGGCACCATGAAGTTGGCACACGATAACAACTCACGGTAACTACATTTAAGACTATAAAAATACCGAAAACGTGTGTGCAAATTACCGGATAGTACTCCGTGTGATTGAAAAAGTACTTTAAAGCTTCGCAACTTTGAAGTAAAATTCCTCCAAAAGTATCAAATTCATCATTTTACGATTTTTAATGGTGATATCACTCGGGAGTAACCGTGTGCTGTTACCGTGGGCCAACTTCCTGGTCATTATTAATTAAGTCAACACAATCTCATTTCCAATACAATAATGAGATAAAAGAAAGAGATGACTCTGAGGTGGCAAAATTTATTGAAAGAAGTATTATAAAAAAACTATACACTAATATCATATATATTATTTCTCAAGGGCTTTTTTATGTCGGTACGCCATAAATTCCTTAATACTTAATCAATTTTCATAAATAAGGCATCATTTTAAAGCTTATCTTAACCGTTACACCGGAAAAATATAAAAATTACTCACATTTCAGTTATTTTTCGAAAAATTACAAGTAATAAAAACGGTTTTTTGAATTCCCGCCCTCGACCTATCGATCCTCTATCGAGAATATCGAGATATATCGAAATGAAACCGATTTCGATTTCATACATCTATTATCTCATTCCGCATTTAATTTCGACTTAAAATATTGATTTAAGGTATTCGAGATGCTGATCTAATTATAAAATGAATTAAATTAATCAAAACTTGAATTTATATTTACTTCCCCAAACCACTCGCAGTCATTTGTTTGTAGCTCGATTTTGTATCAATCACGACTTTTCTGAGGGATCATTGATCGTAGTCAACTTGAACAGATCACTAGCTGGAACATACCTTACACTCACGATCGAATCACAATTGGGAGAGATAGGCGTGACCGAGATCTCTCAAAAGACCCACTTTTCCCATCACTATCAGGCATATATTATGAAGGGATCGAGAAAAATCTTTCCATGGCTAGGACTCTTATATCAATTCGTTGACTCCTGAGCTGGTAGCATGGGCCTCTAACTGGCTTATGCTCGCTGTATCCGTTCCTCCGCGTCAAATAGTCAAGTGAAACTCCAGAACGTCAGTGACTGTAGGAGGGAGAATTTTGAAGAATTATACAATAATCGTGAAGGCGATGAGGATGAGTATTGCGAACTAGTTTGCAAGACTGCCAGTCTGGAATAGGAAATAAGTTAGAATGAGGTGGTAAACACAGGAGTGAGAATATTAAAAATGGAATGGGTACAGGTGAAGATAGGCTATCGAGTGAAACGTTGCGTTGAGTGTGTAAATTACTAATAGGTCGCATGTGTGAATAGTCCCAATTAGTTTTTTAAAGCTTCTGTTATTCGTACGGATCGGAAGAATGCAATAATAATTCAATTGGACAAAGGAAAGGGAGGGAGTTCGATTATTTAGTTAAGATGTTAATTTTTCGCTAAAATAAGTGTCCAATCACCTGTTTTATTATGTCACAGTAGCTCATACTGTTATACTTATTTCGTAAATTTGTGCATTTGTTCTGTTTGTGCTATAGCTGAAGTATTCGGATATTCGAGTTGTATTTTAGAAAAAAAATATGTACGGGTTTCTCATCTTGGATATGTTGGGTAAGCGGGGAAGGGGTGGAAGGAAAAAAACAAGCTTCCTAGATGAGATGAAAGCGGGTTAGAAATCTACCGAGCTGGAGAAACAGCCTTGTTGAAATAGTTATCTTTGAAATGCAAGAAAGAGGCATATTTTCACACCATTGACTTACATTTAATAAGAAATTTGAGGAGTTTTGGTTAACCGGATTTTTCCTGGCCCTCACAATTTCCGGTAAATTTATAACACTATTGCTGAATGCTCTAGTTTTAGTAAATGGCTCATGATGCTAAAAGTACATTAAGTTTAACGCATCATGTAGCCATGGTTGTAAGTCACGTCAGAAATACAGACCGGAGATTTGAGCCATAGAGCTCTATGCATCAATTAATATCAATGTTGAATGCATTACGTATTAATTACAAAAAACTATTTTTGACAAGGGAGACAAGGGTTGAACTTAAATTAAAAACATAACTTTATTAGAACATTCTTGGTATGTACATTCGTGGATTCCACTCTCGTTGATGTTATTTTACTGGAAAGAAAAGAAAACTTTCTTAGAGTTTCTAATATTATCCATTGTTACCGTCATGTGTTTCCATAAGCTTAAGTGGGCTACTATGAACGATATCGACTGATTTTCTTATAGGTTCAGATACACATTATTCAGTTCGTAAAACTCTTTATTTTGAATTATTATAATGCTTACATGATAAAAAGTGAAAATCAATTTAAACCAAAGCCCGTTACAGGTTCAGATGCCACCATATATTCTTACTAATTTCTTTATAAAAGTAACCTGCCTTACCTATTTATGAATTTAAGAATAGCAGGGTAGCTTAGCATATTAGAGTCTTGCGTAAAGTAAGGTCATAACAAAAATTATTTCATGCCGCACAATTAATGTTGATGGGCATATTTTACGCTAGTAACTGTTAATTACTTTAATGATAGTTATTCATATGATAATATGCCCTCTTATGCCAGTAGTTTGTTGGAACAATCGCATTCAGTCTATGCATCGAGTAATCACATTCCCCTTTATTGCTAACATAATATAAAAGTAATGAATCATGAATACTATCCTGTCCCCTTGTTTATGAAAATTGAAAATTCATTGTAGTTCTTCATAATCCACACATGTGTCCCCTCATTCTTATGCCGGAGCGAACGGGGGTCGTCGTGATGCGCCATTGTGAGGAGGGCAATAGAATTTGTGGTGAATAACACTTCTTTTTTATTATATACGTGCATGAGTTCGTTTTTTTTGTTTGGCCGCAGGCGTGAGAAAAATGGTGAGCGTTTTTCCCCCCGGTTGACCGCAGGGGGTTATCGGTTGTCCATCCTACGCCCACACTCCTGTCACTGAAAAGGACGCTCGTAGTGTGATTGGGCGCTGCGGATTTCTATCATGACGTAGAAAGTTGGTGACCCGAAGCTCAGTTATGAAACTCGAATGGCACGTTTGGTTTTTTTCCTGGCTGGTTTCATATGAAGGAGAATCACGTGAGAAGAAGAAAGTATTCCTGGAAAGAGAAAGGTCCATAGTGTGGTGAAAAACATTTTTTGTCGTCTTTCCCAAAATAATCCCTCCTGTCATTTTTCCTACATTCAAGCAGCATGTACAATGTGGTACATTGTTTGTACATACCCCTCACCCCTCTCCCTCTCAGGATTAGGCTGGGTCAAAAAAAGTTAAATTCTCGTTGAAAAAGCTGACGTTGCTTTGATGATTTTCTCCGATCTGCTCTATGTCTCTACCTTGCTGTATGCTCTCTTGCAGCATGCCACTTTTGCTTCAGCTACACTCATGTACTGCTTCGTTCCCGCCTTCCTGTTCTTCAGACTCCTACTGTTCTTCTCTTAAGTGCATTTTCCGCCGCATTCATCCGTGATTTTCTCAGTCTCAATTGCCCGAAGTTCTCACAGTACTCCCTCGAGTAGAGAGTTAATGATTCTCTTTCCATCTGCAGTACACAAGGATATTATTGCCTAAAGAATGTTTAAAACATACGGATTCATTAAGATGCAAATGACACGTACGTCCGGACTTAATAATTTCAGGAATTTGTAATTGCATTGTCACTTAAAACTCTTAATTTTTATTGACTTATTTTCATGTTGCAAAGTGCATAAATGTAACTATAATTTTGGGAAACAAAACAAAACCTTTTGGTACTTTTTGATTGGAAATTGTTTGTTGAACTTTTCACTTCCTATTCTCTGTGTTCTACTTCTCCATCAATAGTCTGCTTTTTTACATGCTTCTGATCTATTATCTCAACATGAATAAACCAATATAGACCACTCCTATCATACATGTCCGTTACCGAAGCGTCCAACCCACATTCCTTCATGACCCGCTCATTCCTAACCTTATCCATTCTGCTTTTACCGCAAGTAATTTTCAGATAACCCATATTCACTGCAGTTAACCAGATCTTATTATTATGGTAGCATTCTCAAGTTTAACTACCATATGGTATACATTTTTGTTAATAAGAGTGTGTATATCAAGTTTTTCGGTATCCAATGATTTTAAACTGCCTTACAGCGTATTCAGTTCTTAATAACTCCGAGAAAGCAATCTCTTGTAGGAAGAACACGGAAACTGGCTATTATCTCCTCGGGTCCGCTGAATTTTTGTCACAAGCACAATGATTTTGGCTCAAGGGAGATTAATAAGGTGTAGTTTACGCTGGTGAGCTTAATGAATAATTAATATTAGCGAAGCTAGCAGTAAACTAGAAATAAAATAATCGCATGAATCGAATGATCGCTGAGGATGGGTGGATATGAAGGAAAGAAGGATCTTTTTAGATGGAAGATTATTTTAAGCCGAGCTGAAAATACTGGGAGGGGACATGATAGGGAAAATAGAGGAGATATGTACACTTTTATTGACGTTAAAACGCCACCTCACGCAAGAAGAACAGTTACAACTGAAGGAAAATAAAAAAACCGGAAAGTGGAGATATTTAAATGCTTTGGAGACTGGAGAACGAATGATCTGCCTGAACAAGTAACGGTTAGATCAAGAATGAATACGTAGAATGTGGCATACCAACTCCCCATGAATATAAGTAACAAAAAAAGGCATCAATGTGGAAATAAGACAATAGCAAACTGTGATCCGCCCTGAAACCCTTTAAGCAGTCAAATGTCTGGCCTTAACATAGAAGTGATCAAGTGGTAGGAGTTAGTAGAGAGGAAATTTATGAGAGAGATCATAAGTTTTCAAAGCTCAAAAGACGTCTCATATAAAAGACGATGAGACCAGGAACTATTCAAACAAATAAAAAGGATATCAGACACCATCAGAGTGAGAAGAGCTATGATTTTTAGACACACCTACGAAATGGGTGTGGAAAGATAATCCAATCAAGCATTGAAATGAAAGGCCTGCCGGAAACTGGAGTTCCGGAAGCAGCGGTGTGCAATAGGAAATCCTTCAAATCTAGAACTGAAGCCATCAAAGGTTTCCGAGATGGAACGAAAGCTGGGATCCAAAAACCACGGAATGAGAAAAGCAGGAGAATAAAGACTGCGAGTATTGGGTGAAGATCAATGCTAAAAAATGCTGATTCGAATTAATGTGGCCCACAATCGGTCGAAACAAATAATAAATTAAAGTAAAAAAGCCTCCAGGAGTAGTATTTTTTTATTTATACAATGCGTAAACCGCTTATAAGGAAAGCGAGGGAAATAACACTGCATAAGTTTCAAGAAGTTTGTGAGAAAAGGAAACGAATGGAGATAAGGGAAATTAATCCTCGAAGAAAAATCGCACTTTGGGTACATTATGGAATGTATCAATTGGAACTTCCTCTACCTTCCTGCTTAATAGCCTCGTTTTACATCTTGACTTTGCCTAATTAATCTCCTAATTTCCTTATTTGAGTGGTTTTACAGCATTATTAAACGCTCCGTTGCATTTTCCGACGAAAAGCATAGGCTGTGTAATGCATGATATTAATTACATATGCATGTATATGCATTATACGCCTTGGTATTCATCAAATGACTCCAATCCATCATATTTTCGTAATTACAGTGAACATGGTGAATAAAAAACATTTCAGGCCCAAATGCGTCAAAATTTAGTGATAAAATTAATGAATTCTTGTGTTGTCGCCAGCTTCTTAGTGATAAAGATACCTAAGTTAATAATTATAGCTCATGTAAATAAAAAATTCATTTTCCATTGAGAATAATATTAAATATGGTTGACGTCGTTAATAATATGTATTTTTTCTTATATTTTCAGGTGAGAATTGTTTTTCCTCCCACGTGAATGCAGATAACCCAGGTATTGTTCCGTCTTTCTCAGTTGTGTTAAAAATGGTTTAAATCCTCTTCATTGTAAATTAATATAAGCATGAATTATGTTAAAGATTTTTAAATGGTTCGTTGCGTAAGGGTAGCTGTTAAGCGAGAAATGGAGAGAGATATTTCCGCTTTAAATATGGGTAAACCCATTTTTTTCGTATTACAATGATTTATCTACGAAATTATATAAAAGTACTACAAATAACTCTATTTTCGAGTTTTACTCTTCCCTCTTTTTCATTGCATGAGTAATTGATAGTGTTTACCATTTCTCTCCATTAAGTGCACGGTTTTTCCAGCTAATTCCCTGCAACTACTACCCTGCAAGCTGCCGCAGAGGTGTGTGGCAGGGGATGTTAGGACAGTAATAATGGAATGGGGGGTAGAATAGGGAAAAGGAGGGGGTAGAGGAAAGAGGTGAATTGTGTGTTAACGTCTTAAAATATTGTCAAGACGTAGTTGTTATAATCAATAATGGGGCGTGGAATGAAGGAATTTTAGTACCTATCATTTCGGCTGTGTATCCCTCTTATTTTGTCACCCCTATCAGTTCTAGAGATACAGAGCGGGTATAAAGTAAAATTCTCCGTGCCGTACTGAAACTCGCATAATAGGAGTTTTCCAATTAATCTAACCCTAGATTTCGAGTTTCCAACGGATCCCAAACTAGTCCTTCCAACAGCTGTGTGGCACTTTCTGTGCGCTCGTATCAGTTTTTAACGAAGCTTGCGGATTTCTTTTGCATTCTATTTACTCGGCGAATTAAATCTTTCTGTGCAGGGCCCCAAATACTCGTGGCGTATTAGAGATGTGACCTAACCAGAGCAAAGTGTATTCGTGACTTTGTAGTGTATATGAATAAGATATATGAAAAATAGTACATGTTATACAGCAATACTTTAATTATATGCCCGCTACAGAAACTTACTGTGGCTTTATTATATAATCGTGATATAATACGTTCGTAAGTATTTCCAAAACACTATGCTTACCTCAACTCATAGGGGTAAATACCCATGAGTGGTGACAGACAGCGATGAGGGTACTTAATATGCTATTGACAGGGATTTACATGAGGATGTACTACTTTTCTCGCTACTTATTCTTCCATTTAAACGGTAGGTATGCTCGCGTTGAAAAAAAACTTGTTTGAACCACCCAAGTGTCTAAGAAGTTCCAAAGAAGACTTCAAAAATTTTAATCGTAATCCTTTGAAGCTTGGAATGGTTTTCTGAGTCTGATGAAAACATAAGGTTGTCCTAAATAAGCCAAGTTTCAAATGTAATATATATTTTTTTCGGTTTTAATTTTTCCAGAATTTTTTATCACAACGGACGCATGGTATTCTTCCACTACCCTGTATGTTTGCTCTGTTATTTTTTTCCCTTTGCCTTTGCTCTTTTCAATAATCTCTCCTCACTCATCGATTTCTCTCTCATTACCACTGTTTGATTTACGACGTATTTTAATTCAAGAATTTTTTCAAAGCTCACGCATGAGCTAATTTAAAATACTTTGAACTGATAGGAGTGAGTTGAATGTTTAGGGTCTTAGTCTGCCTCAGGATAGTTTGAAGATATCTAAAAATTGCTTTAAAATGCAGAATGTTACGAAGTTAACTATCAAAACATAGCTAAGGACTGCAGAGATTTTTATGAAACAGCAAAATAAGTAACAATGAAAGTACTGCCTTCGCCACGCTGATAAATAATTTAGTCATAAAACGTTTTCACGTGCCTTTGATTATCATACTTCCACTCCCCCTTTACTTGGGTTAGAAAAATGAGACTTGTCACATTCACATTAATCATTTCTTTGAAAAAAACCTTGAGAAGTATTTTAAATGATATTTTCCTAATCACAGGTAGGTAGGGAGTTTGAAAGGTACAAGAATTGTACAGACATTTTGGCGTAGTGGAGTTCAGTATTTGACTTGATGATAAGCATTAATTAAGTGAAAATAAGATTGTGAAGAATTTCGCCAAGTTTCAAGTGCAGAGTAGAGGGTCTAATAGATTTCTTTAAAATAGCTTTCATCTCTCAGTCAGGAAAAAAAGCTACGTAAATATACTCCACGACGTCAAAATCCACTTGGCCTTATTCGTGTGGCAACTTGGAAGAACAGGTATTCGACTGTTCAACTACACAGAACTTTAAACACCTACCTACGTAAACCTCACGTTTTCAGGCGTAACTTCGTATTGGATTGAATCAATAACTTGGTGTAGTCCAGTCTAAATTTTATTCCCGACCCGGGCTTCAACTTCCAAAGTCATGCAGATAAATTTGAGTCGCTTGGTATATATATGGATCCTTATACATATATACCAAGTGACTCGCATATCTCTACCCTTGAAAATGACTTCGTAAGTTGAAACCTGGGTCAGGAATAAAATGTGGATTATACCAAGTTATTGATTAACTCCAAAAATTTAAAACACTTGAGGGATTTAACGATGTCACTGACTGAGTTTACCACAGTAATGAAGCATGAGCAGGCCCTGTATGTGATGGAAATGCAATTTCTTTGATGGTTACATAGGCTAACGTGACGTAATCACGCCAAAAACGATGACGTCAGACGGCGGTCGAGTGTCGCGCCCATTACAGAGATAATGTTGGACGTCATGTGCATCAAACGCATGATAACAAACACGTTATGTGCAGCAAAGTGAAGAAATGCCTGCTCCTTGACCCCTATGGACGACGGCCGCGAGGTAGGCCCAAAAACGAAGAATCGACCCAATTAAGGAATATATGCAACCAGTAAAAGCCGAACCAGAAAATCCTTTGGATCGGGCGACTTAATGACGGTCGTGCCGACAAGCGGACCCTGCTACATAGTGGCTACTGCTATATACCCAATAAGACTGAGAAGAAAGACAAGAATGGTTCATATTTGGATAAGGCTTAAAGTGATCTAAAAGAAATTCAAGGGTTTAAGGTGGGTAGGGGATAGCTACAAATGTTGTGCTATTCCTCAATGCTTTAGATAGTTCCACCGCAACAACGTGGGTTCAAATCTAATACTAAATTCCACATTTTTCTTTGTTTAGTTTAAAAATCATGCGTTCACTGATGTCATGCGTTAACTATTGAAAAACAAAATTAAATTACGATACATGCAGATTATTCCACAAATACATTTTTAATGAACACTTATTTACAGACATTGGAGCCGAATGCAGCGCCATTTCTATATAAATACCGCATTTTCTCTTCAATAACCGCAGAGATTAGCTTATAACTGAAAAAAAATGAGGCGATAATGCCTATATTTTATTTTTATCTAATTTATCGGGATTTTTTTCTTCCTATCAACAGTTTTCGACGAAAATGGCATTTATATATATGGAAAATTATATTTTTCCTCCTGTTTTTCCCATTCTCCGATTTAGCACCATGTAATTTCATATTCAATTTACGCGAAAATAGCTTGGAAGGGTATGACTTTATTATTCATATCAAAAAGAGGATATGTTTCTCTATAATTTGCCAGAATAAGGATGAAATGATATAAAAGTTCTCGGTGGAAACACCTTACACCAAACACCACCTTCTCGGTGGAAACACCTAACAGATCGTATTTAGCTAAAATAGATGACGCGAATGTAATGACATTTCTGTCGGGCAGAAATAAAAATCCGTAAACTCGAAAAAAAAACCTTCGAGGTTTTCGGCTTTCATTTTTTATTATTTACACTAGTTTTTTATCAAACAATACTTCTGTATCAACTACTAAATCTTTGACTCATGTCGAGGAACGTCGCTTTATTTCTTTTTCTTTTAGGGATGGTTATTTTTCCTTGTTTTTTTTAACTGCAAGTGCCTCCAGGTATGTTTATTTTTTCACCCTTTTGCAAATGAAATGATGTAATTGACCTCCTGTGTTGAGACTTTAGAGTTTTTAAATTCCAACTGCCCATTCAAGACTTTATTTCCGAATGTAGTAGACACTTCCACGTCGCTTTCTTTCCTTGTTGTAATGCTGCAATGAAATATTTTGCAGATGTGTTTTCAAATCCAACTTCCTTCACATAATATCTATGATAATATTCCCGAAAATGGAAAACCAGCCTCTGAAATTCAATGCAGAAAAAGTCATTAGACTTGACTGGGATAAAACATAGATTTCTAAACAGCCATGAGTCATGGAATATGCCTTTCTATGACCCATGGATAGGTATGAAAAGCTACCTTTCTCTCAATGCATCATGGAAAGTCACCTTTTACTCAAATTAGCTTCGTGGCGTACCCGAGGAACTTGGGTTACACACATGGTGTAATAATTTCATTTGGTGTTTCCTTTCACCGTGTTCATTCTCGACTTAACCCGCTTCCCAGTGCAGTGTGAGTTCGTATTTTGCAATTGGAGCATAGCTTTCATCTCAAATGTTTATTTTACTTACTCATCAGGCGCTATTAACGACGCAAACGTTTCAACATGATATAGGTACTTTTGGAAACCGTAGAGAAGTTCAAGAAGTCAATTTACCGGGAAAACATTATCTTCCCAACTTTAGCTGGGGACAATGTCGGAGCCTTGGATAATTCATCCGTGTTTTGGCCAAGTGATACGTTCGGAGTATTTTACACGTCCGCTTTGGTTTTTTAAGTTCATCGACCTTCGTCGTTTCGTTTCACCAAGGTCAGCATCTCAACTTCAAGGGCATATTGGGGAATAGGATCTTATCTTAGTCCAGAATGGGAGGAGTTCTTCTCATCTTCTCTATCTCACTCTCAATCGATTATCATTGAGCACATATTCCCTTACCACGTCGATTTTTTTATATACCTCTTATTTCTTTTTTTATCCACGCTTAAGAAAACGATCCAAATGAAAGGTGGAGTTTTGAAGGGTCTCTTCTCACTCGAGACGTGTCGAGGGCACCCTGGATTTTCTTCGAGAAAATTCCTTGTCCCTTTCCTCCTGCTCCACCTTTCCTTTCCCTGCCCCACCGAGGGATATATATCCTTGGGGTGATGGGGGTTAAGGTGAGCGGAGCTCAGCGAATACAAAGGACGACTTATTCTCTCTTTGAAACCCGTGCGATCTCTTAGAAACCAGAGATCGGCTGGCGTCCCAGTTTAGATGGTGGAGATTTTTTTATATGAGGCGTGAGCGAGAAATCTGTAGATGCTGCCGACAGGCTCAAGCTTAAATGAGGACTTTCATCATCAATAAATATATAAATTAGGAAATAAAATTAAAGCTGGTTCAGAGAATGAATATATTAATAAAGCACGAAGTGGAGTCGATCGTATTGTGCCGCAAAATATTGTGCTTCAAGCAGGTATTCTTGGGAAGGTTTTTAGAGGTACATAACCTATTTTTAAATATCGTTTACATGCTTTCATCTCCACTCTTGTCAATTTACGTAGGATGAAGAATGTCAGAAGTCTGCTTTATAAATTACTTACGCAATGCCAGCATTTTATACTGCCATTTTAGTTCCCAAAAACACTATTTGTGAAGATAAGGGGTTCAAATGGTGGTTGTGATTGGTTATTTATAATTTTATTCACTAACTGTACACTTTTGCACTTAATTTTTATGCAAAATAATTAATTTGATGATAAAATGGTAGTATTTCAAGGGTTTATTGCTTGCTTTGGCAAATTGAGATATCAAATTCTAGTGGAGAATGAAAGGCGAATACCATTGCCCCTTTAGAATGTGAAAAACTTCTCGATAAAACTTAATATAAAATATGGTGCGCTGTATAAATATCGTACTTGGTTAAAATCCTGTTCTTCCACAACCACACTCATTGCAATTGCTTAATTCCATAGCATTATTCAACGTACTTTTAATTACGACATTGAGGACTTTTCTCGCAATTCCTGTTCCAAGTTCCTTAAAATATACTTTGGGTATTTTCTTGGGTGTACGGCAATGGTTCACTAAGTTCAGCAATTTCTGTTTAAAATTAACTTACATTGTAAATCAGGGGAAAAAATCAAAAGCAAGCGGTGATTTGAAACATGTCGTTAATCTAGATGCTTTGGAGGCCCTTACCTCTATAATTCGATCCATTAGAATTTCTTCCCTTCTTATTTAACACTAAGGTTGCTTGGCTATTCTTGTTTCTATTAGTTTAAGTGCATCTGTGGAATGTATTCTATCTCACAGTAAACTTATGGGGGAAATAGGACCGGTGAAAGTCTTTGAAGACTCAGCGAACTAGCCGCGGTATAAACTTTACGTCGTCACCGGCAAGTTAGTTGACGGTGGCGCTGTATGCGCGCTTTTTCTGTTCTGTTAGACTGCAATACCGGCAGTCATGAACGCATAATTCCTTTCAAGTTGTCAATATTCAAAATGGTTCAAAGTCGCCTCGGTTAGCGCTAGAACCGCAACAGTTATCAGTTTGACCGCTTTCGAGACTTGCGGATCTCGTGTATACCCAAATTAAAATTTTTTATTTCACGACTTTCCTAATCTTGCTAAAGGATGATTAAAGTAGATATTAAAATTTTCATGCAAAGACGTCATACTAATAATCATTCTAACGAATGTTTCATACAAGTCCTACATAGAGTCACCAACGGATGTATCACATTGCCTTGTGCTTTTATAATCCAATCAAACATCAAACCTGAGCCGAATATTAGCAGCGATCACAATGACCGCCACGGCGGTTGTAGGTAGTGGTTTGGGCCCGGTCATATTATGGCACTCTTCACTAATGTCAAGTGATCCGTTATCGAGTTCCGGTCAAGACGGATGATTTTTTTCCGTGGAATTCTCTGTCGCGCTTCAGATAAATCCTCTGTCACATTAGCGCATTTACACATTCGCGCTCGTGATTCGCCTCGTCACTCGCCGACATTCGCGAGTGGCATTCGTGCGTTCGTCCCCACAACGCGAATGACCGTTTACACACTCTCCGAGTGTTCGCCTCGTCCCCACAAGCCTTTGACTCGTCCCCAAAGACCGCTTCCAGCTTGAGCGCTACGAGCGGCGAGGCGAGCGGCGAGGCGAATGACGAGTGAACCGACTACACATTCGCCTCGCCACTCGCCTCGCGATTCGCCTCGCCACTCGTGCGAATTTAGATATGAATATTTTTTTCTCTTAACCCGCCATTGGTCGCGCAATGAGATTTTCTCTCACACCAAATTTAAACTTGAGCTTTCACTTTATAATAATGAGTTAGAATAAGTTTCCTGTCCTTCTAGCTGACTTTTTATCTCTTCCTATTGACCGACCGTCTCAAGAAATATAAATGAAGCGTCCGCAGCTGTGTAATAATATGTCTGATACCGTCGGCTACAAAGTGTGAGACTTTTTCTCATCGCGCGGTCACTGACGTTATTGTTTTTGCATCACTCAGTTGCGTTACACTCTCGCAGCATGCGAGAAAATTTGATTAATTTTGTGGAGAGTAGATATTTTAATGCAAGTTTATGAGTCATTAGAATGTATGTCCTCATAAACAAATATCTCTTCATGAGAATGGTAATTTTCTTCATTTACACCCAATTATATCATCGCCAGTAAAATTAGCAATGATTACGTAATTGTATCAGAAATTGTGTATATGTGGAAATCATTGTTTCAAATGAACATTTAGAGAAATATATTATGTCTAAATATACTGTAATATATTGCCAATAAACGCTCTATGATAGATAATCAATGATACATCTAAGGGTGAGAAAAAGTCTCACACGCGACCGCTCGCGTGATAGGTAGCTTGGCGACCACTCCCAGGTTAAAAACTGGCTGACTACCATTCATTGGGGCTCACCATCACGACCGACCTAATCCAAATCCTCACTCGATATCCAAGGCCGTTAGCATCCGAACGGATGACTAGGGAATGCATTCGATGAAAGACAGCCAGTTTCATTTGTTAAGATTTAAAAAAAGTGAAAGAACAAATGGTAAAATTAATTGTATTGCTGATTTATAAATAACAATACAAATGTCAATAATTCGCTTTGTACAATGAAATTATTTATGTATTCGTTCCAAATTTTCGCCGATGATGAGAGTGAGCAGACTGTGTATTCCGAGCGAATTTCTGAAAAACAATTGAAATAATACAGATTAACATTTTAAAATAATTATTTTGGATACGTTTGCTTGTATTTAAGTACATATCTTAAGAAGAAAATTCCGTGTCCCTCACTTGGACCTGGTATTTAAGTGTTGTTCGATGCAGAGAATACTCAGCTGTTCTCAACATGAAATTCTTCCGGATTGCCTACATCCATTTTTTTACAATAGAAGATGTTTTTACTATAGTAAATACCTGTATTATATCTTTTGTAATATTTTTATGATCTGACTAACGGAAATGTTGTACAATGGACTTAAGACGGGCAGAAATGGGGCATGGACGAATACATAATCACCGATGAATTCGTCCCCTGTGGGAGTAGAAGGTTTAAAACAGCGTTACATCCTTGCTTTTCCCCTTATAAGTTTCATAGCCCAAATTATCACTGCTACATAAATTTCAATGTGGCATAACGTATTACCCTTAGACGCTACGAGTCTTCCTTTCGCATACAGTAGCAAGGTTATCCTTGACCAAAAGAGAAATTAAGAGAAATTTTATTTTAGAAAAAAGTCTTCTTTTACAATATATGTATTAACCTTTGCATCAACATTTTTCGGATTAACTTAGCGTTAAATAGAGCAGTGCAAAGTTTAACTTTTTTTATCTCCCTAATGTATTATTAGAGGTTACTGATTTCATGATAAACTTATTCTTTTATGTAGCGTATGAGAATATAATCGTTTCTTGCAAGGTCACGTTGCCCGCAAGTGGGTAGTCCGTTGTTCGTTGTAGTAGCATTCCAATGCTCCGAAGCTGGCAGATGGGTGAAATTATGTAAATATTGCGCGAATATTTGTAATTATACGGAATTATTTTTGTATATAGTGACCTTTAACGCCAGAGGATCATGCCAATATCTTTATCTTCTGCGCTCTTAGCGTGCGTTCAGGGTGTACCTTGGGGAAATATATTCATGCCTCGGTTGAACAGTGACGTTATAGTATTTAATCTTTTATCATTCAGCTGTAGGTACATTTAGGATAGAAAAACTACCAATTTATTATCCTCAATCCCTTTATTGGTGATATAGATCCCTGTGTTTTTAGCTTCAAAGCGTTTCAGGTGAGCATAGTAAACTGACTTGATTATTCAAGACAGCAAACTTATTCCGTTAAATCAACCGCGTTTCCTTTTTATCTTTTAGTGGGGTGTGCATTTTAAGCGAGAGCCATCCAAAGAATCCTGTCACTCATATTCGACTTTCTTTCAACCGAGGTGCATTTCAATTCATGATTATGTCTTCAAAAACAATATGTACCTAAACAGTTTGAGGATTACGAGTACAAAATTAAGTCCCGTTGTTCCACCATTCCCTTACTAATAGCTCCAACTTTCCCGCCACTATTCTCGTGACAAGCTACGACTCTTATTGGTGCTGACGCTTGCCTAAAACGAATTTTGTGTCTCACACGGCACCTGTGACTTTCGCTCACGCGAGAAACCTTCGCCATATATATGTTCCACCAACTTCTAAGACGAGACTGATATTATCACCAAAAAGAACCACTCAGTAGTCTTAAGGAATGTTACAATTCCCTTGCGCTCGTCTCTGTTTCTGCGCCAGCCATTTTCTGATATGAGAAGGAAGTTCGACATATCTATGTCCACATTAGATATTGAAAGCTCCTGCAAAGTGGGCGTGTGACAGAATGTCTTAGGGTTTCGGTCATGACGAGGGGAGGGGAAAAGGAAAAGTGCGTGTCTTAAGACGCTGTTCCCATTAAAGGGGTTAATTTTCTGGCCGTGGAATCAACGATAGGCGTAAATTTCTCGGCTGTAATTATAGCCTCTTGCAGCCATACATTCCTAATTTGAATATATTTTTTGACATGCGCTAAAATATGCATAAACATACTAATTCCTCGAAAGTACAAGTCAGCTTATCGTGTGAACTCTTGTAGGACTGCTCCAATCATAGTATATTCTATCCCCAATATCAAGTGCCAGCTTGTTAGGTCTTATGCTGTATCACGCATCGTGTGATACAGGTCTAAGTGTTTTCCGAGATAAACTGAACATGATATTCTCTTAAAATTATTTCAGCTTGACTGCGCGATTACTTTGTATTCCTTCCAACCCAAGGCGTGATTTCGAGGCGTATGATGAAAATTCTGAAAAATGTTTCTGCGTGTTTGGAACCATAAAAGTAACATCTCAGTGTCGGGATAAAAGTAACATCTCCAAAATCATGTCGTAATGCGAAGTGTCGGGGATACTGCTGTGGACTTAACGTGAATACGTCTTTGATAGAGGGGTGGATATATTTAGCTGCAATCATGATACTTGCGCCGCGCCACCTCCTAATGTTCCCTAAGCCGTCTTAACCGTTCCACAATTGGCATGACCTTACAAACGTTACATCATCGTTCCTCTCCTGGAACCCCATCCCCAGACTGATTTATTTGACCTTATCACGGCAGAGACTGAGAAACATTTAATGGCGAAATTTGTAAATCAGCCGTCTTTAGCTGCGTCATTATAGGCGAAGAGCAACAATGCATTCTCCACAAGTGGCTACAGGGCGATAAGGATATTTAAGGGGCGTCAAATGGTTCCTTTAAATGGCCGGCTAGGCGGTGAACGACCCTGGAGATTGAGTGGGGCCATTCAGTTTGTTGGCTATGGGATATTGGCGGATGATGAAACCCCCCCGCAGCTATTCTGGGGTCATTTAGGCAAAGGAAGCTTGTACTGAGGGTTTCGGACATCTTCAAGTGACTCATTCATGGATGGATAGCCCAGCCGCTGGATAATTATTTCTTTGGCCTCATCATTGATATTCGCTCTCTCTCTCTCTATGATACTCTCAGGAGATCAGAGCCCTTGAAGATACGATACTTTCGAGGTTAATTGGACACCAGAGGACCTCTAGTGGCCATAAAACCTCCTTTTATCACCGTAATGCACACATTAGCATTGCTTGTAGTGACGTAATCTACAAATATCAATGATAGCTATCAAATTGACAAACTGCTACATTTTCTTTGTCTCTTCTGTACCTAGAGAGGAGCATATATCAAAATAATAATGGCATCCTAGGCTGTTTGAAGAAATTCTTCTCCGGGTCATTGACACTAATGCCCTATTAAATACGAATACTTACTCTCGACCTTTTCTTTCTCTTACATAAGAGACCGCACTACTTTCCTCTAGTTTAGCGAGCAAACATTCCATTTTTCCAACACTTGCTTATCCACGAAATGGTACTCAAGATTGTGTCTCAGAATCAAGGCCCAAGGTCATACTTTGGAGATACTGCTATTTGACGTGGTGAAATTGCTGTTTGTCGATATTTTGGATTAAATAATGCTCGTCAGACTATCGGTACTTGAAAGTATTGAAGAGCTTCTTGACGATAATTCTATTACCAATTAATCATTTATTCGTACATTATGCCTACGAGATCTAAATGGTACTAAAAATAATATTATGTACCTCAAAATAGCACATCAAAGACACTTTAGTTAAGAGCGCATCGTTTTAAACCATTGGTGCCAATCGTCATTAGCTAAGAGTATGTCTTGTATTTCTATTTATGATATTTATTTAATTAAAACACTCAACTTAAATATTCTCCCTTAATTTTATGATGGAAAATCTTAAAAAGTCATTGGTGGTATTTGGAGCACATCAAGGAATGAATTCTTGTCTACATCTACAAAATACCCTGCAAGCCACCTCAGGGGTGTGTGGCAGGGGGTGAGTAATCACCAACATGCATTACACTATACCCTAAAGTTAATGTAACTACGACTAATTATGCATTAGCATAAATCGCTAATGCTTGTCTAGGGAAGCAAAAATTGTTCTACACAAAGTGTCCTCCTCCCGACGTTACTATATGACAGCGAAATCTGGGTAAGTCAAGGTAACTATAAGAGAAGGCTAAATGCTGTGTATATGGTTTACCTGAGAAGTGTTTTCACTAAAGATAGGATGGATAAGTTTAGGATTATGTAGGTCATGAAGAAATATGGGTTCTATGCTCCAGTAATGGACATATTTGAAATAAGCGTGCTTCGTTGGTGTTGAGAGAATGGATGCTCGTCGAATAGTGAAACATATTTATGAAAGAAGGGTACATTATGTAAGAGGAAGAGATATACTTAGAAAATTGTGGGTGAATGTAGTGGAAGTGCCTCTTAAGAGAAGGAATATTAGAAGTCTTAAGAATTGGAATGCGTGTATCAAGCAATGCATGAATATAATTGAAGTGAATGAGATTTTCAAGGATAAGGCAAAATGGCCGGAGAAAAAGAACCAAGATAGCACGGAGAGAAATATACAGCGCACAGACCACACCGGGTGATTCGCCAAAATGGTGCAGAATTCCTTTCCTCAGGAAATTGTCAGTAAAAGTCCAGCGACTACTTCCCAAAGAAAAAATAAGAGCAGCATTTTATAATAAGAGAACGCTCGCATGTATCCTCGGATCGCCCAAGGACAAGGAAAAGGCTGAGCAGCAGAGCGGAGTATACCTTTTGAAGTGCTCTAAATGTGACGCTATGTACATTGGGCAAACAGGGAGGAGCTTTTCCACCAGGGTAGCGGAGCACCGGATGTGTCATCTCCACCGAAAGGAAAATTCCCAATTTGCCAAGCATCTTCTCAACATGGGACACAACAGTGACTTCATTCCTACGATATTACATGTGGAGAAGAAAGGACGCAGATTAGACGCCCTGGAGGAGTTGGAAATCTTAAGCCACGCTGACTCAAACCTCGTCAATGACCACCTCTACCCCTCTCGCTCCCCCCTCCTCCACTTTCCTTCTTGCTCATCCAACCCTTCCCCCCCCCCGCCCGGAGTGACGCATACCCGAGCACCGAGCTCAACCGCCACCTAACCCTTACCTCCCCTTAACCTCCCCCTCAGCACCTGAACTCTCCCAGTCCTCAACACCCTCCCACCACCTCCCCCACCACTTGACTATATATACTGCTCAATTTTTGAAAATGTTTACCTTGATAATGTTACTCTGTAACGAAACCATGGTCGGTAACAATAAAACCTCATGTGGAAACAGCCAAGTTGTAATTTCTTCAGACGCTCCTACTATAAGAGAGCCAGTTTTCTATGCCTAATATCAATATTTACAGTAATAACTAAGTTCTTTGACTGTGTATACTTCGAAAGGGAATGCGTGATGGGTAAATTTGCATGCAACTCTATGTTCGTGCGCACTTGAACTCCAATATAAATTCCTGACTATTTTATAAATCATTTGGCCTGTTTTAAGAGAATATTTTGAAAGCGCAACTCATTGGATACAGGCACTGAAGATAGGGACAGATATCGGCTTCTTTTTTCATACGCTCCTTGGATGATGTTTGCTATTATAGATCTCCTGAAAATGTGCCTTTTGGTGGTTAAATAAAATGAATTGTAACGGTGCAAAATTCTGGAGAACGAATGTGCCGCTTGGGACCGAGATAAGATCAAAAATTCCTCCAGGCTCAGGGAGAATGGCCACGTTATATGGCCTTCTTAAATCCTTCCTTTGTTCTTCCCTTCATTCCAAATCGTCGTCGTATTTTCTCCCATCTTAACGCAACGCTCCCTCAGATTTCCCAGGTTTCCTTCTTCCATTTCTTCGGATCTTCTCATCCTTTTGCCATTCTCAACTGAACTCCTTAAATGGCACCATTTCCATCACTCCTCGACCCGTTAAGGAAAATGAATACGTTTTCCTACTTTCTCTCTTCAAACCCTTTAGGGGCAATATTCTCCGTAATTTCGAGGCCATTTGGGTTTTCAAAATGACAAATATGAATCTATAAAAACCTGAACGGTCTTTTAACGTACTCATGGGTGAAAATTCACGACCACCTAAACGTGTAATAAAATGGTGTTTAAGTTTCTTTTTCTATTCGTAAAGCCCATTTAAAATTTCATCTTTTTGGCAGGCTTTAAAATAATGCGGTTAATGTCCCCAAGAAATTTGGAGCATTGGACATAATTTTTCGCGAGCTGCCAATGTATTTAGCAAGAGGTAATAATATTCCATTTGTTACTACAGATTTGTTTATCCAGCCTGCTTTATTACTTAAAGTCTTACGATGAAATGTGATCAGAGTTAGCAGCTGGTGGTTTTATTGCTAAGGTATTTGAGAAAATCAATTTACTCGGGAGAAGTAATGAAGTTTAATTTATGCTTCGTATGATTGTCACAACTTCACCTTTTATTTCCTTGTGAAGCTCTTAGTTGATTTGTATTTAGAATGTTGACTATTGATTAGTTTCTCAATGAAGCACATGTCTCAAATGTATTATTTAGGGAACTCAAGAAATATCTGGTAGAGTGGACTTAAGGATGCCTTCGCTGTATCTGTTATCGCTCAGTTATGACGACAACTTACTTTTTTTTAATATATCCCTCTCTTTAACCGTTTTCTATATGCTTCTTCTTGTAATGAGATGAGGAAATCCCCCGCATACTTTTTCTCTAAATGGCATCTCTTTATACTTTCAAATGTTATTCCATGAACTCTCCTTCTCTCTCGTGATCCCAAGAGAAATAATGGTAATTAATCTAATTCGAAATAGTTTTTTGTTTTCGCTGTGAAAAAAGGTTTAATTATGAATGAGCCTTACAGTGGTAGGCTATATATCTGACCACCATGCTAATATATATTCCTATTCACCCTTTTAGTGGGAGCGGGTCTATCTATCGGCCCGAGGGTTATGTGCGAGAAATGCCAAGGACGAATCTATGGGCCGAGTATTTTTACGCTCGGACCCTCTTTTTCTCTGTGCGTCATACAGCTTTCGTAGACATTTTTTCAGTGTCTTTAATGCCTCTTTATCACTGCTGACAAAACTTTCATTGCAAAAGTTAAAACATTCACATAAGGCTTTAAATAAATTCCTCAGCGCAAAGGAAGAAATTCTTCAAAATAGCCCTGGCATTTTTCACATCAACTAGGTAAAGGGTTACTAGCAGTGAGAAGAATTGTCACCGAAGATCACTGCCAAGTTTGAGGACCTTCAGTTATTCATTACAGTGTCTAAACGGGCAGCCGAATCCGCATAGGATATACTCTCCGTATGAGTAATATCTAAAAGTATATTTCAAGTTACACTCGCTTTATCTGCATCGATATCTTCAGTTTTGTGCAGAATTTGATTCCTTACTTATATTTTTCTTATTTATATTACGGTTTACTTTTCCAATCGCCAAATACTTTAATTTTATTCTGATATTCCGAAATATTAAAATATAAAATATGTATTTTTTAAATGCTTGCGCCTTCTTTTTTCCCTAAAAATCTTCATCGTTAAATAACTTTAAGTAAAATGCAAAGAAAATGTTCTCCTTAGAGATATCCTTACATTAACCACAAGACATTGTTATTAAATGATGTACTGAAATATATTGGATATCATCCATTATGAAATGTGCCTGCTCATGCAGTAGTACCCTGCACATATTTTTGTAAGATGTAAATATATTATTTAATCTGTGTCCTAGAATCCGATTGTCCTCTTAATTACATTGCTGTGAAAAATAAATTATCCATTTTTTATCCCTTCACTTTTTAAAGCAGTTTTTGCTAGTTTAGTTAACAAAATGTCTAGTGTACAACTCTAATAGTTAGCTATCCCTTAGTAAAGTGGGAATGGTAAACATTTACTTGTATTTTTGGCTACACTTGCCGACTCTGTTTATTCTAACTTCATATCAGAATATTTTCGTAAAAGAATTAAGCAGGTAATATATAGGTAGGAGTTCATTGCTCCATTAGGCCGTTGGTGTCACTGCGTAGTGAATGAGTGGCACTTCCACGCTCTGCGTATGGAAATGGCTATATAATATTTTCTTCTCATGGTCCTCTCTTAAATTTCTTTCAGTAAAACCCGGAACAATCCTATCATCCAAATCCACTGTGAACCATACATAGGATCATGTTTCACGCGTACACATTATTTCAATGGATGTGGCTCAAAACCCCAACCTTTCCAAAGTATTTTAAAATGAAGGTGGGCAGTTACCATGATGTTATGTGAAGTCACGTAGCCAGGGGAGTATCCACAGGGTCCGGACCCCATCCCACCCCGCAATTTTGAATTCATTTTAAAAAAGTGGCTCTAAAGGAGAAATTTACATTTTTTTTAACCTAAGAATTCAGTTTGAACAACTTTTAAATATATGAATTTGTAATTTTTTAAGAAAAAATCTGTGGGTTTTGTTATTCATTCAGAAGTTCGCCCAGCAAAAAACTAAATATCGGCTGTAACACCTTATTTACTATAGTAATAATAATAACACATTTATTCAACTCCAGCAATCATGTAGGAAATGAACACACAAAAAGGTGAAATTAGGCACCTAGAATTAGTATTCAGAAGAAAAGTTCTCAGTCGGGATTGCCATTCCTTGGAAATTGTAGTGATTGGCAGTTTCAACAAAATATAAACAAACTCACAAAAGGTTATTCAACTTAACATACCAGGAGTGTCTTTACATGGTATGACTGTGCGATCTTAACACAAAAATATAGAGTTTATTGCAAGTAATATGAACAGACAACAAAAACAACATGAACATGGTTAATAGAACCCTTATTGATTGTTTAAATAACCAATTTCTCAATTCACTTTTTAAACAATGCTTGGTTTTTACAAAAGTTTACTTTTTGTGGTAACTGAGTTTATATGTTCGGTGCTAGAAAATTATGGAAAATATTTTATGCGTCAACGCTAGGCTTAGGAATTGAAATAGTTTGATTGAACTCTAAATCACCCAAGCATACAAATATGCTCCTAAGTTAAAATTATTTTCATCCCACCCCCCACTTATTCTTCACATGCTAACCCCCACGAAATGATATCCTGGCCACGCTACTGTCATGTGAGTATTCCACTTATCTAGTTTTAAAACATTACCGATGAACTGAAATAGAACTGCAATTATGTCAATTGAATTGATATTATTTTGCAAGGATATGCACCATTATGTGATATGTATTTCACAAACAGTATTTTTCACATTGAATTTAAAATATTTTTCAAGTATGCAGAGTAGACGAAAGCGGAAATGCCTGTAATATTTTTTTTGCCAAATTCACCATGTTATTATTTCAATCCCATCTAGTCAATAGGAAAGTTGTAGAGAAGAGCGAGAGAAAATGAATTTTCAAAGAAATAAATTTGATCGGTAGAAATGTCTAACGTGAGCAACATGTCTCATTTTGATTTTTTCGAGCCTAATTAAAAACTTAATGGACTCCAACCTAAGTTCAACGAAGGAAAAACGCTTGGTTTATGACTGTTTTATGTGAACAGATGAAATAGTTTTGCAGTATCTCTTTCACATTTCCCTCGTGAACGTGAACAAGACATCAAAAAGAAAATTAGTTTTTTTCATAATGTCGTCCCTTTAACTTGTGTTCACCTTTTCTTGTCCAAAGATCATTGTAAACATATATAATAGATAGGTCTAAAAGAATAACGCACACACATTTTGTACCACTTTCAATTCTAGAATTCGTCAAAAATCACTGAACGCACGACAATTATCACAAAATGTGCGCCTAAGAAACTGGCTAACAACATTTGTGGATACGCGCAACAGCCATTACAGAAAAGAGCATGCGGAGCAACCTGTATGACCGCTCTATGTATGTACTCTATACTCTTTTCATCCCACTGCTGAATTAGTGTGGAGAGGAATTGGAGGGTTAGTGTGATGAGTGGTCATGCAGAAGTCTCGTGTTCAACCCACGGAGAGGCAATGCGTTATTCATATCGCTTCACTCCTCGCTGGGCTACTATCTTTCTGTCCCCCTATTTTGCCACCTCTGCTCTGCTTCCATTCAATCCTCGGGAATTTTCGGTTCGATACACGCCCCATCGGAAATGGGCCATTAAAGCGAATTCCACGTACAGTCACATGCTATCTACTCCCTTCCTCCCTCAAACCCTTGTTCCTTTTTCGCCCGTCGTCGCCCCTTGCCTCCGAAATGCGGCTTGACCCATCTTGCTAATGGGTGCCCTCCTACACAGAGCATGTGCGGCAGGGCGGCCGTCTACGTTTCATTTTGATTGTCCCATTGCCCTATTCATGGGGTAGCTGTTAAAGTTCGACCAGGGCATTAAAAAATGATAAGGTAAATCCTGTTTTTCGGAGTTTTAGTCCCGTGACTCGAACAAATTTCTCGTTTAAATAAACACCGATAAACCTAGAGATCCAATTTATATCCATTCTCTCAAGTATCTAGTAAAAATATTGCTTATTCACTTTCTGCTTGTCAGTCACGCAAAGAAAATAATTTGAAGATGTAGCTGCACCTCGAATTTGTTAAATTTACTCCTACAAGAAGTACTGAAGTAGGTGGTACTTATTCGTATTTTTTATAAATTACTTGCACTCCAGATATTAGGTTGAAACTTTCAATATCAGGTATCCTTTTTTGTAATAAACTCTAATGTTATACCTATATATCTATGTAAAAATATCTCATGGGCCAGAAAGGCCCACGATAATAAATGAATTGAATTGGATGATGAAAGCGAGCGTTAATATGGGTATTGTTCTCTCCAACCGCTCCATGATTAGGTAATAAAGGTTATTAAAGTATTATTCTATCTCTGAGTTCCATCGGAAATGTGCATTTGGAATATAACTTTGGAGGGGATCATTCAATTTTATGCCTATTTTTTTAATTGTATGATCTTTCCGATGAATTTCAATGTCATTGCAGCCTGTGTTAGTATTTTTGTTTTAAACTTGGTCTCCGCCGAAGAGGTTTTGAATGACTATATCCTCAATTATATGGATGATATAAGTGCCATTTCTTTCATTTAGGTTTAAAATATATGAACACGAATATACAGCACTAAAATCGTAACATTGCAAAAATCTTAAATACGAAAACATCTGAGCGAAAATGACCAGGATATCTTTATTTATATTTTCTAAAAAATTATATTTAGGGACTCTTACACTATAAACATGATTGTAAATGGAAGAAATTATTCAAAGTTGGAACATTAGTGGAACGTAATTATTAAACTTTAATGATGGGAACGTTTTTTAATCATAAACGTTTGGATGAGGGGAGACAAATTTCCTTTTACGCCATTTTTCAAAATCTAGGCAAATAAGTTGCATTGAATGAAAAGTTAGTGCTCCAAGTCCAAACAATAAATTTAAGCCACAGACATAATCGGCCATCGTCTCTTTGTAACTATGGAATGAAACATTCTTAATACTAGTATTTTGCGTACGGAAAGCTTGGAAAATCACACACTTAAATTTTATGTGCTTTTCTTTTAAAATTTACAATAAAATAATGCTTGAAAAAAGATAAAATGCTACCATATACAAAATCTACATCAGGAAAAAATGTCCAAATGATTTTTTCAGCGGCTTGATTTTCATTATGTTTTTGTTCAGATACCGTAGAAAAATTCTGAAATCTATTCTTTTTACGTTTTACATATTCATTTTCATCAAATGAAAAATCATCTCCGCTGTTTTGGTTCTCCATGATCTTTGCTTGTTTTCTCTAATCATCTGTACATGTCTACATAGAAAATAAATATTTAAATATATGTCATAAAATTAAATCAAATATATGATATTTAAATATTTAATGGAAAGGTTAATTTTATGAAAATGGCTGAGTATTAGTCGGATTATATCTTTGGACTTAAGAAGCTCTTGCTTTGGTGTGCTTGTCTGCTTTTGATCGTTATGTCTGGAGCATGATGGATGAGTATCACACCCTGCACATTTGGTGCACCCTCATAATTCATCACGAATGTCACCCGCTAAATTACAACGGGAGGCCACTCTAAGTGGTAAGCATTAAATTTCCAAACATGACTCTCTGCGATCATCTTGCTCTGCATGCAGTACTTACGCTCAATCTGATCATTTATGTAGAACACTTCAGATTATTGATTTTTTTGATGAAAATCACTCAGAACTCCCGTTACACGTAGATACTTGCTCGTCACTATTAACGGTGGTCTCGCTATAGTCTTCATCAACTTTTACTTTGATGCAAATATTTAATTATGTACAATTTTATTCATGTTGTATCAGGAAGACAGCATTATCAAGGGAGAAGGATTAACCCAGCTGAAAAAAGAAGGATTAATCCGAGGAGTCGGAGCCATTTTCCCCTTGTTGGCATGGCACGGAAACGTTTCCCTTGGTGTAAAATTTAATTATTTTGTGTTATAAGTTGACTGAATTGTGAGAGAGAAACTGGGTGGTTTTCAAAGTGCACACACGGAGAGTAAATTCATCACGCATTGGGTGAAAAACGGTAAAGAAATAATTGGAAGGTTAAGTGGTTAAAAGTTTTTAGTGCAATTACATGTGTTGCGAATTATTAGGCCAAAGTATTGTATTGTTGTTAGGGTAACGTATCGGTTAAGATTGGTTCAAGTAAAATAGAGCAAACATCCTTCCGATTTTCATAGTTGCAGGCCCTTATCTTCTTGTAAATTATCTTTATTCATCCCAGCATCCGTTAATATTATACTTTACTGAACGCTGAATGTAGTAGTTAAACCCATAGAGTTTCTACTGAGTGTTTAAATTTACATCCGGCCGGCAACGTCCGAAGTGGGAATTTTAATCCATACGATAAAGGCTAAAAAGTGGGAAATGAAGC
Source organism: Pyrrhosoma nymphula (assembly GCA_963573305.1). Lineage (NCBI taxonomy): Eukaryota > Metazoa > Arthropoda > Insecta > Odonata > Coenagrionidae > Pyrrhosoma > Pyrrhosoma nymphula. Next base: position 124,863,115 of record OY754330.1, read on the forward strand.
GGGAAAATAGCATGAGTCAGATAGTTTCTAGCGATGGCAAAGTGCAGGCATTAGTATCTCAGGGAAAAATGTCGAGTCAACATATTTTCCTCCTCTTACTTAAGGGGCATGAACTAGGAGCTTTGGAATTTCTCAGGTCTGACATGATGCGCGGAAAATGTTTTGAGTCAGAAATTATATTTTTATTCCGTAGTAAAAACCTGTACAAGAATGAACTTTTGGATAGCGTGACTTTTAGAACAATGCCACATTCAGATATATTGGGTCCCATTCCAAAGTCTTTTGCTAGCTTCGCAAACTATATACCAATTTCCAATTTTAAACCAAGACTCGGTGCAGTGAAGATGATGACACTAGATGAAACTGTATTAATTACACTGTAACTAGATGAAACTGTATTAATAACAACACCCCAAAGAATGACACGTAGGAAATTAATTTCCAACGACGCACGCAAAAGCTTGTATTTAAAAACAACAAGCTGAACCCATTAAATTCTAAGCTCTCAGTCAAAGAATTAAGTTAAAATTCACTAACGTTATTCTTCAAATTTAGAGTACACAAGCTATTCAAGAGAAAGGAAAGAAACATGGTAATATTAAGAAATAGGGAGAGCGAAGAGTTCTCTTATAAAACGGCTAAGCTTACAAAGTTGAAAAGAAGTGACTAGGAATGACAGCTTTGCTTAGTAACTCTATATTCAACAATAACCGCTTGAATAAAAAGTGTTACTTCGGTTGCTAACGATCCCAATCCAAAGAATTGACGATAGTTTCATGTAAACCGTTAAGATTTAGTGTATCCATATCAAATCTTAAATTTGTAATTTTTTAAATACTTGAGCATTCAAAAATTAATTATTTTACTTTGGGATTTCATATGACATTTCCAATACGCCTGTGAGAATACCGATTGTGGAATGATTTAAGGGCCTACGAATAAGTAGGATCTCAGGATCGCAGAACTCATATTCTTGAATTAATGGCGGATATTATCCCAGCGGTGGTTGAAGATAAGTCCTAGGAGACTAATGGAAAATGACCCGGGGGGAATAACCTGAAGCGGACAGAAACAAGGAAAGTAGCAAAATTAGGCCATCGTATTTTATTTTTTGGAGTAGAGGGAAGGCACATTGAGCGCGTTTCGGAAAAATATGGTAGTGATGTCACTCTATCTCAGAAATCTCTCCAATAAAAGTATAAATGTAATACCTTTCTTTGAAACACTTATGAAAAGAAATTGAGCATATAGAAAAAAAATATCGTCTATATAGTCGTGTATCGTAAACTACAAGCCGTGTAGCAATTGAAATATAACTATATAATTTAGCACAGATATATTTTTTTAAATGACCGGTTTCACAAAAGAATTGCCTACAGGCGATTTACAAAGATTGACACGGGTGTTTAAGATGAGGGGTGGTACTTCTTCAACTACATCTGCATACTACCCCTTATCGGCTGACGTTTATGCCAGCCTCTTGATGTCAAAATTTCGCCAATCCTGATATCGAAGCTCGATACCATAATCATGATTACTATCAAACCATACATGAACGTCAAGGTCATAGAGAATAAGTCGGTTAAATTCATGAAAAATTACCGACACACTTTAAAGAAAATTGTCATTAATTCCACACTAATTATAATTTCTGACATTTTATTTTAATTATTAATTGGCTAATTCATTTAATGACAACGAAGGACCGATATAATTAAAATGATAGATCGGGCAACACATTCTTCATCATGAGACCATTGTCGCACGAATAACCTCGGATAAGCGCTCAAATGATTGAACAGCAGATGAGATCAAAGGAAATGAGATACTAAATTTGTACCTTGTTTTTTCTCAGAACCCTTTCTACTTAAGTAAGCTATCGGAGCGAATACGAGGACTTTATTGTTTTATTTGGAGCAAAAGGATATCCACGCTTGAACATTTGAATTATTTTACCACTGAGCCACTTCTCATCCGGTTCTTCACATCGATGATAAAGCATTCGAATACGCTAAAGACGACTAATATACAGAATGTCGCTTGAGCTTAAAAGACGTTTAATTAAACATCGCAAAAGACACGGTATAAATACTTAGAAAAGCAGAATAATGAAGGCAGCGCGAGAGGAAGGAGTCGTCAATATGATTGGCGGAGAAAGGCTAGAACAAGTATCAGCCTTTAGATAAGTCGGAAGTATCATTATATGGAATGGAAGCAATACGGAGGAAATAAGAAGTAGAATCACTCAGGGAAAGACAGCCTTCAGTAAGGTTAAGCAACTTTTGACAGCCAAATCAATTAACATACTGTAGGTTTCAGAAAAAGGTTTTCAAAATATTTTATTTATAGTGTAGTGCTATATGGAGTATAAACATGGACAGTCGGGAGGAAATAGGAGAGATATCTAGAGGGACCTGAAACGTAGCTATGGCGAAGAATGCAAAGGATCAAATGGAGTGATTAAGTGTGGAATGAGGCAGTGATGGAATATATAAATGAGAATAGAAATATTGTGAGAACAGTAAGTAAGAGGTAAGCGAACTGGATTGGACACGTCCTGAGAAATGACTGCCTTCTAAAAAGAATACATAAAGGAAAGATTGAGGGAAAGAGAGTAAGGAAGAGAGAGGACGAAGAAGATATAACATGATGACGGACATAATGATGGACAGGAGTATTAAACAGCTGGACGAGGCAGCACAGGACAGGGGAGCATGGAGGGAGCAGAACAGATGAAACCTGTCGAAGGACAGATTCACCAAAGAGGAAGAAGAAATGACACTTCATCCACTTCCACTCCGAGGTTAATGGATTTATGCTATGCAGTTGCATTCGAAATGAGAAAATGAAGAGCTTATCCAAGCAGAAAGAAATGAAGATTTCAAGTAGAAAACCGCGTCTCCTCCTTTTCGCCCTATGAGAGTGATTGCTTAAGAATTACATATTCGGACCGAAAATTCTTCGAACAATAATTCTTCGACGCGTTTTTGCAAAATGGCTTACTCCGAGTAGGGAAAAAATACATCTGCATTTAATTTATTCTGCTGGATACTTTGGACGGTGCAGAAACGTAGACTCTGAGAAAAATGGACGAGAAAAGGCACCGACATTTGAAATGTTGGTCAGGACAAGAATGCAGAAAGTGCGGTGGCCAGAAAGGAGGATAACCGAGGAAGAGCTTGATGTGGTGATTTAGGAAAGCTATCTTCACAAGGTGGTTACGAGGATGTGGTTGGAACAGGTTGTGAGGGGAAAAGGGATTCTCAGGGCCATGATAGAGAAGAGGATGTTGGGTAAGCGGGGAAGGAGAAGAAAGAGGATAGAGTATATTGATAGGGACGTAGAGGTAGGACGGATGCTGGAATGAATAAAGATAATTTACAAGTAGATAAAGGCCTGCAACTATGAAAATCGAAAGGATGTTTGCTCTATTTTACTTGAACCATTTACTTGAACCTTACATTTAAATGTACGCTAGCCCTTTAAAGGTGATCTTTCATTGATTTGTATAAAAATGAACCATAATAATCTCGAATTTCTGAAACGTACAGTATTTAGTGCTTAGGCGGAGCATTAGTGAGATGTAAGTCGTAAATATTGAACAAAAATATGTTGTATCTCAGAAAATGTGTTGGAAATTTTGTTTTATAGACGATTCTTTTCACTAAGTTGAGCAAGGCAAAATGGGAGAAACAGGCAGGTAAGGGAGAGCCAGATGATCATCCTCGTGGCGCAGTAGGTATACATGTGGACCTCGCTGGAGACCTTCATGATCCTTCGAGGTTATGCCACGACGTACTTAGGTGAGATGAAAAAAACGAAAAGATGGCTTTCGCGCGAAATCTCTGTCGGACGAGGTGCATGTGGAGCCGGAAGCGGCAAACACACACACAGACTCCCGCTATCACACGGGATTCGCCGCGAAGATTCCTCGCGAAGTGGGTCAGCAGTCGGCTTAAGACGAAAAGGCCCGCCAGATTACGCGAAGCGTACTTTGCCCGCGCTTAGTAAAGCCCTCTCGGATTATATTAAGTCCACATCCTTCGTGCGCCCGCTGGCATTATTACCTTCTTTTCGATGAAACTCCAATTGTTGGTTGCCAATCCAAAGAATGATTCACTCTGTTGTCGATTTTAAATTATAGTTGTAATTTTGAAAGTTTCTTTAACATTTGTATTTTTTTCCGAAAGATAAACCCCCTCCGGGACTTTAGAACAATCGGTGGATTATAACCCTCCTCTCGAGAGATTGAAGCGCTTGGGACGTGTCTTCCAAGTAGAACTTTGCCCCCCCCCCCCCCGCGGGTTTTCCAACTGCTTGGGTCTTCTTGAGCGTGTGCAATGCTAGGGTCAAACTGAACTTGGAGCCACCATTGCGTAGGATTTGGTGTACTTTTTTGATTTTTTTGTGTTGACTACATCCGCTTGTATGCATTGATATTAAAATTAGATCTTTTTATGAATGAATTTTTACTATTCATTTCCAGACTTTTGGTTTATTTAGCAGTTTTATGGTAGCGTTTATGAGTTTAAGGCATCAAATCCTATTTTTTCCCCGAGAATCAGTGAGTCTATTCACTTTCCAACCCTCATTGAGTATGCTGTGACCTAAGGCCATGGTCTCATGTAACCCATTAGGAATTCACTTCCGCTTTTCAATTTTTCGTGTGATACTAATTATTTCATATGGCCATTGTGACATTCGAAGTGGAAGGACGTGAAGGTAAAATTTTTGAATTTGTTGCTAGATAAGCGGACGCAAAACATCCGCCTCTGCATAATTAAATAGGTACCTATTAATATTTTATGAATGTTTAACAATTTAATCCTGCAGAGGCGGATGTTTTCTTGCTTACCTGGTTTAAAATTGACCAAATTTTCCTTACCCTCTATATCAGCACACTTGTTCAACGCGTGTTACAATGGCTTTATGAAATAGTTATTATCATATGACAGAGTGCTGGCAATAACTTTGTGGAAGCTCTTAATATTCATCTTCAAACTAGGAAAAGATAAGGAACACTGGTACACTTCCACTCTTTTATTTAACAACCGACCATGGTTTTGGCACTTCGGCACATACCATCATCGGTATCAAACTTGTCTTTCCTTCATATGCATGAATTTTGGCTGTCGATGGAAGGTGTTTTTGGAAAGGGAAGGTAACCATTCATTGTAACTTGACGTCAGATAAACTTTGCTGACGTCAGCGAAACAGTTGAGGATTAGTCAACGTGAGGGAACACAGGGAGGGAGGGAGGGGAGGGGAGTTGGATGGGTTCGACTAATTTATGAGTGAGTAAGAGAGGGAGGAGGGATTTACGGTTCAGGTAACTTGAGCTTGAGTAAAGGTGTATGGTTGACATTTAAGTCATTACATAGTTGGGCATTAACAATCTATTAACAATCTCCAATCACGGGAAATAGTCTAATGTATCCCCCTTGTTAATACAATTTAGAGATTTTTATCGAAATTACTTAAGTGATTAAACAAACAAAAATGCTTAGCAAAACATGATTTACCATTGCTATTAATATAACTCATGCTTTCTTATCACCCTCTTAACTTTGAATCTCCGACAAGTGTGGCCGGAATACTGAATGCCACAGTCACCACCAACAAGTCTGTATCCACCACCTTTTTCAAGGTTAACATTTGTCTATTGAATTCAAAACCATGGTCAGTTTTTAATAAAAGTGTGGAAATGTTCCAGTATTATTTCTGTTTTCCTCTTTTGAAGACGGTTTTCACTCAAAGTTTACGACACTTAATATGTTTTTTTCTCATGCTAGATGCACATTTATACATTGAAAAAATATGAACGATGCCAATATTCACTGCGCGAAAAGGCTTCAAAACTGTGAGTTGAGCTAAGTTCATGTTGTAGAAAATAAGAATTTGATTGACACGTCATTGTCAATGAAGCAGCAGTTGACGTTTATCTATACCATCACAAAAATGAATGGTTTTTCTGTCTGCGCATATACGTGAATTTATTTTCTAATATCTATCTTCTGGCTTCTTTGATGGCTATTGTAATGGCTATTTCATCGAATAAGGGTGATAAAATATGCTGTTTAATTCACCTAGGTTCGCGATTCAAATTGGATAGGTTTAAATTCCTTTCCCCTCTTCATCGGTTTCCTAAATGACTGTAAGTAAAAAAAAACATATAAAGCCATGAAATAAGTGTGCACTATCTACTTCAAAATTGGAAAGTTTATCGCATTGAAGGAAATAAGAAGTGAGCTACAGTAAATAAGTCAAGCTGCGCTGCACTGACGTAGTGTGGTGTAGGATGTGATTGAATACTTTTGATATATATATATATATATATATATATATATATATATATATATATATATATATATATATATATATATACACAATATGCCAATAGGGTGGCCGATAAAAATATACAAACGGAAAAAAGAACACTTACAAATTAAAACTTCCGATATTTCGAAGGACAGTAGCGTCCATCTTTCTCTAGGTAGAAAGTAAGAATGAGGAATGGGATAGAGATTGAGGTATGGGAGGGCAAAGAGTGGGAGACGAAGGTGTAGAGGGGAAGGAGGGGGAGAGGAAGGTGTAAGAGGGGAAGGAGGGGAAAGACGAAGAGCGGGGAGAGGGCGGGCGGAGGGGAGAGAGGAAAAAAGGGGAGCAAAGGAAGAGGAGAGTGGAGAAAGCAGGGAGAGATGAGATGAGCGGGGGGAGAAACTAGTGTGATTTATTAAGTCCAGGGGGCGAGAAAGCCTGGTGGATGAGAATGCAAGAAGACTCAAGATCTTTGAGCTGAAGGGGAGAGGAAGAGGGGGGAAGGGAAGCAAGTAGACCGACTTTGAAAGTGTTATTGAAAGTGGAGTTGTGGGAGGAGACGTGAATGGTGACAGGGAGAGAAACAGAGAGGGAGGGGCAATCGTTACAAGACGAGCGGTGCCCATTCATTCTAATATTGAGAGGAGTGGTGGATAAGCCAATATAGAAAGAAGGGCAGTATTGGCAGAGGAGGATGTAGACAATGTTAGGCGTGGTGCAGGAGGGTGAGAGGACAGAAGGGAGGGGAAAAGCGAGAAACTTGTCCGGCAAGGGCTGGGTGATGAGGATGGGGCAAGTTTTACATCGCGGGCGGTTGCAAGGGGTGGGAAGGGATTTGGTGGGTTTGAGTGATTTGGACAGGGGTTTGGTAATATTGAAAATGGCGGATAGATTGGGGGGGCGTCTGAAGCTGAGAGAGGGACATTGGGGGAATATTTTAGAAGTGGTTAGGTTGTCGGACAGGATAGGGTAGAGGTTTTTAATAATACGTCTCCTCGCCCGCCCGCCCTCTCCCTGCTCTTCGTCTTTCCCCTCCTTCCCCTCTTACACCTTCCTCTCTCCCTCCTTCCCCTCTACACCTTCGTCTCCCCCTCTTTGCCCTCCCATACCTCAATCTCTATCCCTTTCCTCATTCTTACTTTCTACCTAGAGAAAGATGGACGCTACTGTCCTTCGAAATATCGGAAGTTTTAATTTGTAAGTGTTCTTTTTTCCGTTTGTATATTTTTATCGGCCACCCTCTTGGCATATTGTATATATATATATATATATATATACAATATGCCAAGAGGGTGGCCGATAAAAATATACAAACGGAAAAAAGAACACTCACAAATTAAAACTTCCGATATTTCGAAGGACAGTAGCGTCTATCTTTCTCTAGGTGGATGCATGAATTATCGTGGTTGTGCTTCACAGGCTATCCTACTCATTCCTAATTTCTTGACGTTTCGTCCTTGTGGCACCGATGACATGGAGGGAGATATTGGCTCCGCAAAGAGGATATTTTCCTTTTTCCCCCCTCACTGTTCGCTGACTGCGTAGAGAGAGGTATTCACCGCGCTTATCGCGTGGATCGAGCGGGCGAGTGGATATCCTCAGCACGCGCGCAGTCAGCGAGAAAGAACTCACTCGGGTGATTGCCTCTCCGATCGGAGGGAAAAATATCGCAGCCTCCAGGGCGCCCACCCTACGGCTACGCCTCCCATGGCCACTCCTAACCTCAAGTGTTCCGCCATTGTACGGTCGGTGAGGTGGCTGAATGGAATCCGATGAATATAATTGGGCCCTCTCGAGATGCGATCACAGAGTATTGGCGTTTGGTAGGGAGGAGAACTTGGCGCTCCTATAAATTTGCGCGCTCCGTGGGCTACTACACTCCATCGTCGCAACGTTTCGACTGTGCAGTATGGGGATCAGGCCGCGTGTTTTTACTCTCTCGGATAAACCTACGAAGCGACGTACTTGAGAGTAGAATTAGATAAGACATTGGACTTTGAAGCCCATGTGGGTTGTAGTCCACTAAACTTGTCGACTAAAAGGAAAGATAAATAGCGTAAAATCCGGTAGTTCTGATTTTTTGCTGACTTGCTTATGATGTTGCCCCAATGAGTAACCCAAGTTTGCGACCTCGAGTGCCTAACGCAACCTTGTCAAAATCGAAATAAATTGAGAAATTTTCGACTTTTTTTAGTTTTTGCCAATTTATACCATAAAGGACTCGTTTTACGATAAAATCTGTTCATTAAGTTTTTAAATTATGCTACATTCAAGACCTTGCGTTATATTAAAATAAAAAAATACGCACGAAATAATATAAAAACTAAATGTGAGGCAAGGAATTCCTCATAAAATGGAAGATAAAAGAAGCTGGAGCCAATGTCTTAACAAGGCGTACTATGAAATAATGCTGCGTAGCAGCAAAACACGTTATACTTAACCGCTAAACCGTTAGTGGAATTTAAATCATATCTTCAATTAATTTCCAAATAAGTAGGTATACAATTGTATACTAATTAGTAGTATTGGTTTAATCTTACTCCTAGATACTCTAACACTGTCCGAGATAATCTATCCTGGATATTGTGGGGTTAGGTTGAACAGGGTAATTTTAAGTCTGAATTCAGTTGCTCAAAATGAAGAAATTAATGATCTTGACTTATCAATTGTTGACGTACCAATTAACCTATTCCAATTTTATTTATCATCTACTTTAACTCTCTATACTTTGAAATATTTTTCCATAACTCTTTCAAGACTGATTATTTGTGCATGTTTAGAATGGCATATTTTCTGTCAATGTTCGTTCCTGCAGTGTGCATCACTCTTTAATAGCAAAGACAATTTATGGGGAAAGAGTGCCCCGTTAGTATTTAAAGTGTTACCCTTCTGTCATAATGAAGAGAGAAATTACAATTTTCCACTGAATAATTTCCATGAATTCAGTAGAAAATTGCTATTTCAGTATTCATTATGTTGAAATTCAACGGTATCACGTCTGATACTTCTATTTTTCTGCGAATGCTGACTCAAAATTCAGAGGTCACTGCAGCTGGTACCGAAAAAAATATTTTCTATATGATCATGATTTATGTCATCTGACAATCCATATACCCTTTATTTACGTTATCATGAAATTTGAGTACTCGATTAACCATAATTGCAGTTACTATTTTTAGCGTATAATACTGGTCCTGCTATTAGATGGGTTAGTTTTGATACAACTATTGTTCCGATCAATGGTTTTTCATGCTCATTTTTTTACTGAGTATCCGGTTGTTCTAAATTTCTCCGCACATACTGGAACACCAATTTTCAAGGATAATGTTGATAACCAATGCAATTACGAGTAAATAATAAACTTCTCTCTGTAATTACGAGTCGTCACAATCTCCAGAGAGAGGAGTTTTTGAGATGCCTCACCATATAATTTCGTATCAGCGCGCTCGGAATACTTTTCACGGTGAAGAATATCATAGAAATGATTTCGCGAACGCACTGAGTTCACACATATAAAACATGAATCCGTATGAATGAATGAAAACTAATTGCTTCGTACCTCTAAATATACCAACTGCGGACATTGACGAAAGCCTTTCAAGCCACAAAAATCTTTTCATCCCCCTACGGTGTCGGTGGGAGAGACCAAATACCCTCACCACGTCCTGATGTGAAAGGTCTCGCAATAGAGGTGAAAAGGGACGCCTACACGAAACCCATGAGGGCTATCGCACTGACGTGAAGATAATCGCCCTCATATTGAGCTAAATATGGAGCGGACTCGTATTTATGAAGAAAATTTGATGTTCAAACTTTGCGGAGACAGAAAATGAGCTTTTAGCTTTCGAGCAAAGCGTAAGGACAGCTAAGCTTACAAACACATATTGCGTGCTCATTTACGCATATAAAAAGGGGTTAATTTCGACCAAGAGGTGCAAATACCAATTTCAGTTATGTTACTTCATCTTCGGTGTTTAAAAATCCTATAGCATTGGTCAACTGCTGCCGAATACCTTTCGATTTTCTTGGCTTATTCTATCACATCATGGTAATTTTTCTTAAGTCACGTCCTTTTTTTTGCTCGCAAAGTATTTATTCTTCCTGTGGGATCTCTCTATATATTCATTCTTCATTACATCTCTATGGTATGCGTAATGCCATGTGGTTTTGAATGCCCATCAATCTTTATTTTCTTTTATATACATTCATAATCATGACGCCATTCCCTTTCAGGTAGACATGGCCAAACTTTTAAATTATTGGTATTTGGCTTGTAAATTTAACTCTGCTTTAATAAGTTCCTTCGTACTGCCCTACCCATGCATGCTTATATTTATTCAATTGCCCTCATCCATACATTATGTCCATAAGACAGTCTTAAGATTATCTTACACCACACTCACCCATGTCTATCTCGGCCTACCCCTCCCTCTCACATCTTCATGACTCCTTAGGGCGTCATCATCAGGTCTGCTGATGCAGGCAGACCTGATGATGACGCCCTAAGGAGCGTTGAAACACGTGTTGTGTAATTCACATTAAATTTAAGTGGACAGTACAATTACTGTAGTTTTTATTTGCAATTATAGGAAATTTTGAATAAATATAAAATCTTGTATGTGGAGCCAGTTTCGGTTCTTTGAATTAGATTTTACTATTAATAATCCCAGCCCCTGACTTGGCTAACCCCGAAGGAAAATAGCTGCAGTTAGATGATTGTTGGCTGGAGGAATCCGTTGAATAATTGCACACACTACACTATTTATTAGAATTTCCAAATCAAATATGTTTTTTTCTTCTAACCTTTCTTCCCGTGGTACGTACTACCTTTTCTTCTCCCTCCCCTATTGCCAAGCATTTTTTCTTATTTCTCCATCTTAATCATCCCATTTTATCGGAGTACATACCTATTGCATCCACCCTCATCGCTCCCAACCCAAATTCTCCTCTCGATCGATACTCTTCCCTGCGCAATCTGTCTTTTGCAGATTTCCAATAAGATTCCACACAGACCATTGTGATTGGTATCCTTGGAAGCTGGGACAAGAAGTAAAAGGAACCCTAACTGTTTCGCGGAGAGCTGAGTAATGGGTTTTGAGTAAGATCCTATATTGAACATTTCCACTACTTTTGGATATGCGACCAATCCCCTTCTCACAGTACGTGCATACTTTCTCCATTTTTAATCGCATCAAATTTGCGTGACTGTACCTGATCGACCCACGCATACCGTAGTCTTGCGCCTCTCAAGGCATTCCATCCTTTGCAGTAATGTCATTCCTTCGTGGGTCTTTTTTCTTGGGTTTTAATATTTATTTTACTGTAGGAACATGGGTCCCTCCAAAATTATGCACGACACTCATTTCTCATGCCTTTCTCAGCTCCATGAGGGTTCTCTCCACAACACAGTCTCCTCCTTTCTTTTATCTTTCCGTGTACGTCGCATGCGAATGGAATTCCATGAATAATGAATATCCACGTTGAGAAGGCGTTTTTTTTCGGATCATTTGGAATTCTTTTCCCTGGTCACTTTAAATCAAGAGTCCGAAGTTTCTCTCCCAAGTCGTAGGCAACCGCAGGGCCATGTTGCGAGTTGTAACTACAGGTTGCGCTATGTCATGATTTGAAAATATTTTGATTTGTTTTTCTTTTTAATTTTGGTAGCCTAGAAGATTAATGGTCATGCACGTAAACATTAATGCGAAATCGGATTACCTAATATCACTATTTCACGTCAATCCTAATTACCGGCTTAAAGATGAACTTTCTTACTGCCTAAATTTGAGCCATGTTATATAAATTTTAATACAAAAACTAATTAAATTGTCTTAAGAGTAGCTTTATTGTTCAATGATTATATCCGTTATGGCTGATTAGAACGCACTATCGCTTCTCCTCAAGCTGTTAGCTTAAATATCTCCTTCTTCACATTATTCGCTCTTCAACCAAACATTGTAAGTTTGCTTAGAAAGATAGGGATGTAACGATGAATATATAATTATGACACAAAGAGTAGAAGAAGATGGAAAGGTGAAAATTTAAGATTTTACAATCCTGAGTACATAGTTTTAGTTAATAGCCGAAATTAGTAATTGCTTTATTTCTTATTCATCCACGTCATCATTGAATTCTTACTTCACTGTTACTCTTATCCTTATCAACCGAGGCTTACCGCTCACCGGCCAGGTTTCAACTCCTCCCACCATGTGACCATTTAGTAAATCAGTCTTGCCGCGCGTTCGTAGTTCCATCCTGATCTAACTAACCTCTATCCCGCTATTTCGGCCTCTATCCTCCCTTAACACATGCCATAGAATAGTTCTCCCAATTCTCCTTCCATCACAAACTCAAAGTTCTGCGTACGAATAGAGAAATCTTGGTATTAATACACGATTTCAATACCGACCTTTTTTTTGCCCGAAATTTTTCTGTCTACATAGTGCCGCAAAAGCGTTCAACGCTTTTGCGGCACTATGTAGACAGAAAAATTTGCCATTTCTTGATAATGACGGAAACGCGGTCGGCGTAATGAAATAAATCGTGAGAAAATATCAAGTCCTCACTATTGAAGATGTTGGTAGAATTAGAGTGGATCAACTTCAGCTTCATTTTGCGCAGGAAATAATTGTGTTTATACTATTATGTTAAACTTGCGGGCTTTCCTCCGCGTTGGCCTTTGTCTGCTCGACGATTGTTTCAATAGTTATCCCGCTGGCATCTTCAGGTCAGAAGGGGTGATGTAGAATTTTACCGTCTTTATATATGGGAGGAGTGGGGTTTCTCATCGACTCTGCCACGTTCTGATAAATTTACCTCTTAGGTCTCACTGTGATCGGTCGTCCATGTGGCTCGTTGGCATGGTCTTGAAAATGTTTTATAATCGTTATCATTATCAATTGATTATTTATCTTTGTTTCCATTCGTCTTCGTCGACCGGTTCATCTCAACTTTCCAGTTTCTTAGCTTCTAAGACGTGTCATGTTCATTTCTCCGTAGCTCTTTTAGGTAGATTTCTAAGAATAGCATACCTATTTTTGTCGTTACCAAGGTGCGAAAAGGTCCCCTTCTGGAAAATGTCTCTGTAGTTTTTCATTCTATGGCCTGTAGACCTCATCATCATCAGCAATCATCACCAACTCAAACGTTTATATACATATATAGAACATTACTTCCAGACTGATACATAGAAGATGGCGTTGGAAAATCTCGATCAAGTTCGTTCATGGGAAAAATCGGACCAAGGGGGTAGAAATGGGGAAGGTTTTTTTAAAAAAACGGAAAAAATCACTATAACTCTTGTATTTAAGGATATATATTCCATTCGTTAAAATTTATTATCTCAAACTACAGCCAAAAAACGTTTGTTTGATAGATTTTTTTAAAACACCAACCATTAGCTCAAAGGGTGGAAATAATAGGGGTTTTCGGACAAAAAAATAATTGATTCCATAGTAGTATTCCATTCTATAGTATTAGTATCATAGTATCAGATTCGTTCAAAGTTATGGTAGATCTGTAAAATAATATCTAAAACTTGTGTCTGAAACAATGATTGATATGACAATCTTACTGCAAGGGGTGTGTAAAATGAGCTGAGTCTGTATTTAAAAAATACTTTGAAATCTCCTCCATGCAATAAAAGTTGCATTAGGTACTTCAATGAAAGTGTAACAACGCAAAAGTTTTCAAAATCGATTGAAAAACAAAAAAGTTATTCAGCATTTTTTTAAATACTGCAAAGTACCTAAAGATAAAAAAATTGTAGTCGATCGAGTGTTTTAATTTTTTTACCATAGATCATCTAATTAGTTATATTGAAAGTGTACAAAATTTAAAATTGGAATTTTTATTATAAAGAAACAATTGTAGCGAAGGGGGCGAATCCCCTTAAATTGCAGTCTTTTATGCGACCTTTCATTATCGTAACTGAGGAAATGTTATTTATTTTTATGTCGGGGCGCGAAGCAGATTGGCTAAATAGTTTCCCCCCTCAACAAAAACTTGATTATTATCCTGTCTAAATATGCCTTTAGGCCAGGCCTAAAGGGGTTTCTTTCGTTCTCACTGATAGCTGCAGGTGGATCCTTGGGGAGGACTCTTCTTACTCGGGAGGAATTATGCGCCGTCCAGGCTGATTATGGGGCATTTGTTTTGGTCCCACGGCGATACCTGGATCTTGGCAAGGTTGCGTATCACCGAATGCTCTGAATAACCCTCCTTGTCGAAGAACTGTCGCTCGATCTTAGGCAAGAGAATATCGAAGGACTCCAACTTCCCATCTCGTGGCATCTCGGAGACCTGATCATATCGGCCGTGTCCCAGGATCATCCGAATTGCAGAGTTCTGCACCACCTGGATTCGGTAAAGGGTAGACTCGGACACTCCATACCATACGTACGTTGCGTATTCAACCTATGTGTATCTTTATCCTTATCAATTGGAGTATCTGTGTCTGGGTATATTCATCAGGGATCCATTTAGTTCACTTTCCTGCCGACTCCTCTGTTCTTTTTGACCTCCTCTGATACACTCTGCCGAGGAATAATGAACCGCTCGCCGTCTGATTTCCAACTTTTCTCTTCTTTCTGACTAGTCAGCAATTCAATCACGACCCTATTGTCAAGTTCCCGACTGTTACAGTTGCATTACACTCCTCTGTTTCTTCCCTTCATCATCCTGGTATGGGCAGCATATGCCACCGCCCAGTTTCCCCGAACCGTAACGAACCCTAAACTCTTCATCCGTATTAAGAAAAGTAGGCATTATTGCTCAATTTTATGGCAATAGAATTTTCAGGGCTAATTTAACATTTTCTGGATAGAAAAATCCCTCTTTTGTGATAATGGTGCAGACGCGGCCGGCGTAGCTTAATGAATTATGAGAAAATAGCAAGGTCACACTTTTTAAAATATCAATAGGACCAGAGCTGATCAACCACAAGGTCATTTTGCGTACTCGATAATTATCTTTATCCTTACCCATCTGGGTTATCAATCTGAAATCTATTCAGTTCACTATTCTGCCAACACCTATGTTCTTTTCGTCCTTTCCTGACACAATCTGCCGAAAAAATTTAGGCCGCTCACCGTCTTATGTACGCTCTTTTGTAGTTCCTTCCGGTCTATCACGCTGTTTCTTACCCTCTCCTCCCTGCTCTGGGAAGCACTTGCCATTGGTCAGTTTTCTCAGTCCTCCGTCCGAAATGAACGTGCCTCCTAACCCACGACTTTGGATATGGTCTCTCCGATGCCCACTCAGACAAGAAGCCAGCCGGGAGACCGACCACGGCCACGGATCCCGTCCAATGGCATCCAACCCCTCCTTCCCTCCCCCGCTTCTACTCTCTCGGTCAGTTTAGGCAACATGCTGTTTTGCACGGGCTTGCATGCGATAGGATGTGGCGTCCCGCTGCGAACGAAACCGCTGGAGACAGGCGGGAACCAAGAAATATTTTTAACATTATTGTTTCATGAGGAAATTAATTCGCATTTTAGTGAGTTCGTGCTTTCTCGTGCTCGAATATCTTTGACCGGACTTGTTTTGAACTTCACTTTAATCATCAAGGAAGATCTGTCCTGAGACAGGTTCCAGCTGAACTCTTCCAAACTTCTCTATTTTGTGCCCACATTTTCATCTCTTGATAAATCCTATTCTCCCTCAAATCCGTCAATGTCAAACTTTCTTCTTCCTTCCGTTTTCCTTTCACTTTTCCTTCCATTATCTTATTCAGAAGGCAGTCATGCCTCATGGAGTGCCCTAACCAGTTTGCCTTCCTTCTTTTTATTGAATTCATGATTGACCTTTTCTCGTCAGTCCATTCCAAAACTTGGTCATTCTTCTCCATAACTACATTTCAAAACTTTCAAGATACTGAACTTCTTTTTTTCTATAGGTCCAAGTTTCTGATCCATACAGGACCACGCTCCATACAAAGCATTTGGCAAATCTCTTCCTTTGGGTAATACCTATTTTTTTGGCAGTTAACAGAGCTTTTGTTTTTTCAAAGGCGTTCTTTCCCAAGGATATTCTACTCTTGATTTCCCAAGTAGTGTTGCCTTCTTTATTTATCAGGCTACCGAGGTATCTGAAAGATTCTACCTGCTCTAGTCCCTGACCTTTTACTGTGATATAAACATCCCCTTCTTTAAAATTCCTCATAAACTTTGTTTTAATATCATTTTTTTCATTCTGTACATCTCTCCAACCTTATGTATACTTTCCATATTTTTCTGTAGCTCTTTTTCTGCCTCTGCCACAATCGCTGGAGCGTTAGCATATTTAATAGTTTTTATTTTTACTCCTCCAAAATATACTCCTCTTGCCTTCTTTATAGCTATTTCCATTAGCTTTTCTGCTTAATGGTTGAACAAGACTAGTGACATGCAGCAACCTTGCCTAACTCCCTTTCAAATCCTCATTTCTCCTGTTTCCTCATCTTCTAATTTCATTATTACTCTCTGTCCCGTGTATAGCTCTTTTATAAACCGTCTATCTTTCTAGTCAATTTTAATGTTTTACAACATTTTCATCAGCATGCACCATTGAACATTGTCAAAAGCTTTTTTCCATTCTATAAATCAAATCTACAGGGATCTGTTCATTTCCATAAATCTCCCTGCAAATATTCTAAGGCATCCAATCGCATCTCTTGTTCCCTTTTGTGGCATTTTCCCCCCCGTTTTTTGGGCAATTCTCCTCTTTGGACAGTTTCTCCTCTGCGGACTGTTTATCCTCCGGACTTAGCCGAAGGACTTTGGAAAACTGGAAACTTTAACTACGGTCGCCTGGCACTCGACCTATGGGTAAATTATTGTAATTGGTTTGGTTCTATTTTGTGATTTGTAAAATATATTGATAAGTTAAGTTTATGATTGATAATACTTGTGTTTCGTTCGTTTTCCTCATTTTTCTCACCCGAGCTTGGAAAGAGTTTGTGTTTTCAAGAGTGTTATCGGCGAGAAAATCTGCTCCTTCTCCCGATAGCGCTACAAACTGGTAGCAGAGCGTGGTTGTTCTTTTCCTGTCTTTCCAACGCAGTTGGTGAGTGTTTTATGAGGATTTTGATCGTCATTATTTCTGGTATTTCATTTTCTTCCTTCACGGAAGTTTTGTCTCTGCCGCTAACGGCAATCTAAATAGGCAAGGGTTTTATTTTTCGTAATTTATTTCGTGTTCCTGGTTTCCAGTTCGAGGCCCTAGAATAGGTCATTGTAAATTCCTGTCGGAGTTTAGTGTGTGAATTCTTGTGTGACGAAGTTTTTTCGTCTTATCTTCCGGCAATTTGAGTGGAGTTTCGTCAGTATGCCTGGTGATTCAGTCGATCAGTACGCAAGGGCTTACTTGACCACGGCCGAGGACAGGCGTGCTAGATCTAATGGGGGATCTGTGCTTACACTTGAAACTTCTGGTGTTCCGGCGGAATCCACACCCAACGTGGTTCCCCGAGGCCAGGTGAACGAGCAGAATCCAACCCATGTCGCACCGCCAGTCCCAATGCAACCTGTTCTGCCGCTGTCTGAAGGTCTGGTCATAGTGAAGCAGCTGATCGCTGATTTTCCACCATTCGAGGTTTCCAATACAGAAAATTGGTATAATTTCATGTTGAAACTGACAGAAATTGTCTCTCTTTCGCTAGTTCCTTTGTCTACGTTGTTGTATTTAGTCATTACCAAGCTGCCAGCTAGTTCTCATCAGTTTTGGCTCTCTATGTTAAATCAGAATCTTTCGTGGGCCGAAATTACCAAACGAATTTGGGGAAGAATTGTAAGTGATCGAGAGTTTGACCGTCTTGTTACCACTAAAGTAAAGAGATTTCAGTTCCCCCGTGAAACTCCTAATGATTTTGTATGTTCTGTTCGTAACGCGATTCAAGTGTTGGCGTTAGAGTTCACCGAGTGCCAAACCGTTCGGTTAATTATTCAAGGGTTAAATCCTCTCACGAAATCCGCTATAATGTTTGCTCGCCAGCCCACGACCTTTGAGGAGTTAGACTCTGTCATAACCCAGGCGTCAAAGCAATTGATGGATTGTGCCGAGTACGCCAATACATTTCATAGTATTTCTCCTAATGCCTCCCCAGTTGCCGCAAGGCAAATAATTTGTTCGTATTGTCGTAAAATTGGGCATCATGCAAGGGAATGTCGGAAGAAAGCCCGTGAAACACGCCAACCAGCCGTGAGTTTCATGAGCGTACGTCAAAATTGTAACAGTAATTTGCCCCTTCTTCCGATAAAACTTCAGTCTGTTTCTTGCAATGCCCTCATTGATACTGGTTGTTCCGTTTCTATTTGCGACGAAAAGTTCTTCAAAACTCTTAAAATTCGCGGTGGCAAATCTCAAAAGTCTTCCGATTCTATCGAGCTATTAACAGTTTCTGGTCAACCGTTTCAATTAAGGATGTCGATCCAACTTAAGGTTCAAATCGACAAATTTTCCTGGCAGCATACATTTTATGTAGCCAATATTCCATTTCCAATTATTCTAGGCCTTGATTTTATTCGGAAATCCAATATGATTGTTCATCCGAAAGCTGTCTCTTTTGAAACGTCTCCCGCTACTAATTTAAATTTTATCGCTTATTCATTTGACAATTGCGCATCGAGTGCGTATCCCGAAGTGCCAAGCAGCAGTCGGTCGACAGATTCTTGCAGCAATCCTTTTCTCATTGAAAATGGATCTAATTCTTCGGATAATTTGATAAGTGAGTTAAAATATTTGTTGTCGCAATATCCCGATGTCATGACCCACGATTTGGGGACCACATCGCTTATGACTTACGAAATAGAATTAACTGACTGTAACCCGATTCGGAGTCATCCGTTCTCTTTATCTCCCGTTAAGGCACAGATCATGAAAAAACATGTGCAGTCGCTGCTCGACAAGGGAATTATTGAGAATTCTAACTCAAATTGGTCTTCTCCAGCCTTTTTAATTCCCAAGAAGGATGGTACGGAGAGGTTAGTTGTGGATTATCGTAAGCTTAATAAGCAAGTTCAAATAGACGGTTATCCCACTCCGTCGGTGGAACATGCATTTCAATATTTAGCTGACGCAAAATACTTTACTATACTTGATCTTAATTCTGCTTTTCACCAAATTCCTTTGTCTGAAAATTCGAAGAAATATACTGCTTTTGTCACACCGTTCGGGATATATCAATATACTCGTCTGCCATTCGGGTTTGCCAATTCTCCCCAAGTATTCACTCGCTTAATTAACGAGGTACTGGGAGATCTAAAGTATTCTTGTGTGTATCCTTATATCGATGATTTGTGTATCTATTCAAAAAATTCCAGGGATCATATTAATCACGTCGATGCTGTCCTTAAGAGACTTCGTTTGGCTGGACTTACTGTATGTGAGGAGAAGGTTAAACTTGGCACTACGTCTCTCACCTTCCTGGGCCACTTGATATCCCATGGAAAACTTCAAGTTGATCCTGATAGAGTTAAGCCAATCGAAAATTTCCCTGCTCCAAAGAGTTTGAAGGAAGTAGCGAGATTTCTGGGGTTATGTGGTTTCTATTCCAAGTTCATTCCAAGGTATTCTGAAATTTCTATTCCTTTAAATCGCCTTAAACGTAAGAATGTTCCCTTTCACTGGTCAACGGCAGAGAATGAAGCTTTTATTCAGTTAAAGCAAGCTTTGATTAAGCCCCCGGTGCTGTCTTTCCCTCGTTTCGAGGATGAATTTCACTTATTTGTTGATGCTAGTAGCCTCGCATTAGCTGCAGTGTTAAACCATAAAGTAAACGGTGATTTCATACCTGTGGCATTCGCTAGTAAAGCATTATTGGACCATGAAAGAAAGTTTTCGACTTACGAGTTGGAATGTATGGCTATATGCTGGGGTGTCGAGAAATTCAATGTGTACCTTCAAGTAAAACCTTTTCATTTGTATACTGATAATGGTGCATTGTCTTGGTTATTTTCACATCCCAAACAGCTGGGAAAGTTGGGTAGAATGGTTCTTAAACTCTCTTCTTATAAGTTCACCATCCATCATGTACGGGGAACTGCCAATAATGTAGCTGATTGCCTTTCTCGTGTCGTTCCTGTGTCTAGTGATAATGTTGCTAGTGATATTGATTCATCTAAAGTTGGTGATGATCTATTTCCACCAATGGCTTGTGTATTGAATAATGTTCCTTTATCATTTGTTATTATTAGAGACCATCAAAGGTCAGATCCTACTCTGAGGGAGGTTCTCCAGAAATTGCAGAAAGATCCCTTGTCTTGTGCAAATTATTTTGTTAAGAACCAGCTGCTATGTTTTGGCAATTCAAAAACTCTTAGAGGGAAGGTTGTTTTACCTGTCGTGCTTCGACCAATGATATTCCAATATTTTCATTGCTCTAGTTTTGGCGCTCACCTGGGAATGTCCAAAACTTATGAGAAAATTAGCAGGGAATATTGGTGGAAGGATATGAAAAGGGAAATTTTTGACATGGTCAGAAATTGCCACTTATGTCAGACATGTAAACCTAGAAATTGTTCTTCGCCTGGCATGTTATCTTCTAACATCCCTTCTGATGTCTGGGAAAGAATTTATATCGATTTTGTCGGCCCGTTCCCATCCACAAAGGGTAGTAATCAGTATATTTTAACACTGATTGATGGGTTCTCTAAATTTTGTGTATTGGAGCCTGTACGAAAGGCTACAGCTGGTGCTGTTGTGTCTGTTCTCACTCAAAGAGTTTTCTCAAAGTTTGGTTTTCCAAAATATCTGGTCTCTGATAATGCTTCAGTTTTTAAGTCACACCTGCTTAGGGAGATGTGTTTACAACTTGGTATAAAACAAGTTTTCACATCTCCATATTACCCTTGTGCTAACCAAGTCGAAAGACTTCATCGAAATTTAAAATCTGCCTTGACCATTTTATGTAACAATGTTCACTCTACATGGGACCTTTTCCTCTATGATCTAAACTTTGCTTTCAATACTGCTATACATGGTAGCACTGGCCAATCTCCTGCCAAAATAATGTTTGGTAGACAACTGCCACATCCTCTTACAAATCAGTGGTCAATTCCTATTGAGCTGTTCGAGGATAAAATTAAGGATGATCAGAGGAAAGCCTACTTGCAACAAGTGGTCACCAATCTCAAAAAGGCAAGGGCAAAACATGGGGAGGCTTTTAACAAACTCCACTCTCCAGTAAATTTTGCCCCTGCAGATTTAGTTCTTTGTAAAAATCATCCTATTAGCTCAAAGGCAGACAAGAGAACAGCCAAGCTAATGCCTCCTTGGGAAGGTCCTTTCATTATTAAAAAATTTGTCTCTCCTGTAACAGTTGTTCTTGAGCTATCACATGATAAAGAAAAAATATGCCATGTCTCTCAGTTAAAAATTTATCATCGTGACTCTGTGAATTCTCATTAGCTCAATATGGTGTGACTATTGCATTTTTCAAATTAACTCAATGAAATACTATGATTCTATTTAATCACACTGTTATTTTCTGCCTTTTAGTTGATCAATATGTACTATTCTATTAATATATTATTATACAAATACTTAATAATGTGAACACAGTGATCACCATACTTAATGTTGTCTTCCTCTCAAAGTGTGCAAATTGTGAAATCAGTTGGAGGACGAATGGTCTGATTGGAATGGGATGTGGGGAGAACAGCCAGGAACATTCCCGAGGTGACTCGCTTCCAGATAAGTTGCGGAGGGTCAATGGCTGTTAAGATTCATGTGTGTGACATCGACAGTGATTATATCATTGTCCTCCCAGGGTGATTAGTGCTTTCTTTATGGTGATTAACTGTGTAATTGCAAACATTATCATTTTCTGTCTCTACCTGGCTATCTAATTTCTGTAGTCAGGTTATGTATGTTGAATATTGGGTTGTTAGGTCATGTATCTGGCGTAGGGGGTGCGATCCCATCGCCCGGCAATTATAATGATTGTCGCAAACAGCACCCAGCTCTTGTATCATGCTTAGCTGGTCTGGGGTTCCAACCCCCAACAAATTTTGAATTGAATAATCCATGACGGTGGCCACTAAATTATTTTTCTATTTATTAGCTTTTTGTAACACGTTTGACTTAACCTGGCCCGAGAACTGATTGAATCTCTCATCTTACCCAAATTAATTTTCCATTTTTTGCTGTTTTTTCATGGAAAACAATTTCTTACATATGGGAGAGATATCAATCTAATTTGTCATTAAAATGACTCCAATCTTATCCTGAGTCATTTCTATCAACCCAAATTCCTTCATTGAGTTATCAATGCTTAACAGTACAACCCAATTGGTTGTGCGAAAAAATTTAATAAGTTTTAAGGTCCATGAAATTGATTGACCTCTCATTCTGAGTCGTTCTATCAACCCAACTTCTTCAATGACTTTGTTTATGCTTAACAGTGCAACCCAAGTGGTTGCATAAAAACCATGTAATTAGTTTTTAAGGTTCATGAATATGGGGGATCCACTCACAAATTTTGTATAATCATTAATATTATTAATACTAGGGTGAACTTGGAATACAGAATTATTGTTATACTTGAATTATCATTAATATTGTTAATACTAGGGTGAACTTGAAATACACAATGATATGGTTATACTTTAATTATCTATAATATTATTATTACTAGGGTGAGCTTTGAATATAAAATAATATTGGTATATATGTATGATTATTATAATTCTCTAAAGTATATTTAACTGATGTCACACAATTGCATACTATTACTTTCAATGAATACAAGTCTACTTTCATTGAACAATTGTATAATCCTGCCTTCAAGAATATTTGCTTTGTTTTATGCAATATTCTCTTTCTAGTTAATTTATTACACCTGACGAGTCAGATGTTTCGTCTACTGGGTGTTGGTTTTTTGTTACTTAGATTTATTTCTCATTTGTTGGATGTTGCCAGCTGGACATCCAAATTATTTATGATAATTGATATCAAAGATGCTATCATATCATTCTACTGGTCCATGTTTGTGACAGTCACAATATACTTTCATCATTTGTTTGAAGGCTGTTGAATACTTAAAATCTATTGTTTAATGTGTTTATCTGCAATCTTCACCTGTCGCCTGGAATCACAGCTGTGGTATACTGCTCTCATGTTTCCTGCACTTGGCAACTTTCGAGGAGTGTCTCTCCCTCTATGGTTGGCTATGGCTGTGTGAACCAGTGTCATACTGAAAGATTGTATGAATCTGAAATGTTACTAAACTGGGTTATTAACTTCAACATGTTTATTAGTGATTATCCTTCTACACTGAATGATCAGCTGTTCCACCTTTGTGGTCCAGAAAGGAGAGGAGGTTCTTGTCTGTGGGTGTGTGTGCTCAGTTTCTTGGCAATATTGTTCAGTTAATTGCCTCTTAAGCCATAAACTGGCATTGTGAATTCTGTGAAAGTGTCCCTCTAGCAAGAAAAAAGGTGTCATTGTTCAATCATCATTCCTCATCCGGGAGTCAATTCTGTGCCTGATTTCCCCCAGTGGATGTGGCATTTTCCCCCCCGTTTTTTGGGCAATTCTCCTCTTTGGACAGTTTCTCCTCTGCGGACTGTTTATCCTCCGGACTTAGCCGAAGGACTTGCCCGAACGACATGCGCGCTAACGACATGTGCGCCAACGACGGCCAAAATGCCTACGACTACAAAATGCAGCGACTACTGCCAGCGACTTCTGCCACGACTTCTGCCACACCTTTCGCCGCACCTTTCGCCGCACCTTTCGCCGCACCTTTCCCTCACCAGGTCCTGCCCCGCTTTTATAGCCAGTAAAGTGAGGAAGGATACCAAAAATGCGGTCATCCTGACCAAGGCAAAAAGGCTGTGATCCTGTATTCTGCGGCCGACGCCAGAAAACAGTTCCTGGCGCTCCAATTAAAAACTGCCACCCTATCTATCACCCATCCCATTATTTCCTCCCCTCCAAGGCTACCAATCGCCAACCTCCTGACCTTACCCATTCCACCTTCGTCCTTGTCGACAGACCCCCTCCTCAGCGGACTCGTGTCTAAGCTCGCTCTCTATTGCTTCCGAGACGCCGACCGGGTAACACCGTTGTGTGAGCCTGCTGACTAAGTCACTTTTGTACTTAAGAGAGAAGCTCAACCTCTCGTACTTGTTAAACTTAAACTATTTTCCGACTGGAAACTTTAACTACGGTCGCCTGGCACTCGACCTATGGGTAAATTATTGTAATTGGTTTGGTTCTATTTTGTGATTTGTAAAATATATTGATAAGTTAAGTTTATGATTGATAATACTTGTGTTTCGTTCGTTTTCCTCATTTTTCTCACCCGAGCTTGGAAAGAGTTTGTGTTTTCAAGAGTGTTATCGGCGAGAAAATCTGCTCCTTCTCCCGATAGCGCTACACTTTCCTTTCCTAAAACCAAATTCGTAATGTCCAAAGTTCTCTTCAATCTTCTTCTCAACCCTTCTTAACACAATTCTTTTCAATATTTAAACGTAATCGCAGTAGATATTTCTACCATGATTGAAGCATTTATTGAATGATTATTATTTATATTTTATGAGGTTGCTATAAGGAGAAAAAGTATCTCAATTCAGCTGGACCAGTTAAGGTAGTTTGAGCGAATCACTTCGGCTAGAATTTGATGAATTTAACATCATTTTAAGGTAAAAGTCTCATTTTCCAAATTATATCAATATATTAAACCCCTGCCGAACTACTTTTCAAGCTTTTTCCCAAAAAATATAAGCTGTTTTACATGGAATAGATTACAGCTGTGAGCTCCAGAGGGAGAATATTGAGAATATGAGGAATTTCTAACAACTATATCTCGTAAAATACTAACGGTGTGTAGTTACTATGTTTTGAATAGGCATACACGGATAGATGCAGCTCATTGTACTAAGCATTAGACTCCCGAATTATTTGTCTGATAAACTCATGCTCGAGGGTGGAGCCCGCGGTTCCGGACGTGGCAAAAATGCAAATGTTTAAATATACTTTATAAACGCGTTTATGAATTGCCATGACTTTTTTCATCAGGATAGTTATACAAATACGTATGAAAAACAATATTCAGCCGATTCTGAGATGGAGTATTTGAGACATTGTTTAACAACTTTTTTAAATTTAAAATTAAACAAATGTAGGAAATTCAAGAAAATCAATTTTAAATTTTTTCATTATCTTACAAAAAAAGTAACCTTTGAATTCAAGTATATATATCGTTTCTCTGCATTGATTGACAATCGTTTCTTGAACTGAGGGGGAATGACCCAACCATATGTTTTTCGCCATTGATGTTACAATATGTACTAACTAACAATGTTACAATATGTACCATACTAACAGACGCTGAAATAAAAAAATATATAAAATTCAAAGATGGTCTCCATGACGACTAGGAAAATACTCGTATCTATCTCAAACTACCTGAAAATGGAAACTACCATTTCATATTTGCACTTTTTCATTTTAACTTTCGAAAAATAATTAAATATTAGAGAAAATCCATGTAGTCATCGCATTTTTGTGATAACGTCACAATCTTGGTAGTTTTTCCTAGAAAGTCTACCGCAATATCCCTTTGTCTCCCGGAAAAGAAAAGACTTTTGCCTAATCCCTTATGTCAACATCCTCTGGTTACTCTTCGCTCTTGAGCACAAAATCAAAGGAGGGAGGGCAATCACTTTGCGGTTTAGTGGTCGTGGCACCCCGGAATCTCTCCGTGGACTCCTGCCGAGTAAGCAATGTGAAACCGTAATCCCCATTGTGCCGGGTCTCTTTTCCTAACAGACCTCGTCTCCGTAACCCTGAAAAGTTCTAAGGATCTTCAAAGGGTATTCACGAATCTCAAAAATATTTAGAAAAATACTCGACTGAATCGGACCGTTTGGCTTGGAAATCGCATCATACTCAGCCGGTCTAAAGTTCAAAAAGCATGATGATGTTCATGAAGCTCTAAACTGTTTGCAGAAGATGGGAAAATGAAAAGTAGCGTCTTTGAAAGGTTTATGGCTTTCTTTAGCCTGATTCCCTTTTCATTTTGTATTCCAGTATTTTAATTCCGCTTCATTCGAGGTCATTAGCCATAAATTTATTTTTAATCTGATCAGAATTCTTTTTGGGTGCTTGGTAATCAATAATTAGAGGTCTTTCTTGTTCTCATGCCACTTTATATATATTTAACCACAAAAAAAAATATATATATATTTTTTACTTATATATATATATATATATATATATATATATATATATGACTTTTCCTATAGCTGAAGAACGGCCTACATGCCCGAAACGTACAGGAAGTCTTCTCTCATTTTACTTTTCTTTCCCCACCCCCTGTCAAGTGTTTTTATTGTTGTGGCCTATTGGCGAAATTTTCGTTTTGTGTGTATATATATATATATATATATATATATATATATATATATATATATATATATATATATATATATATATATATATTAGGGTGGAGCGAAAAAAACAAATTGTTGGCTAACACCTCCAAATCGATAGCTTTTCGTGTGTAGAACATGTGGTTCAAATTTGAGGCCAAAAGGATAAAATTTTCCTGAAGCGCCAAACGTTTGAAGTTTTATTTTACAGAGTAGAATTCTGATGAATACACAGGCGCACTACTAGAGAATTGTCCTCTGTAAAATAAAACTTCAAACGTTTGGCGCTTCAGGAAAATTTTATCCTTTTGGCCTCAAATTTGAACCACATATTCTACACACCAAAAGCTATCGATTTGGGGGTGTTAGCCAAAAATTTTTGTTCACTCCACCCTAATATATATATACATATATATATATATATATATATATATATATATATAACTTCTTGGAGAATCACTCCGCTCCGCTCGCCCTCTCCCCACTCTTCCTCTTGCCCCTCCTTTCCTTCTTACACCTTCCTCTCCCCCTCTTTCCCCTCCTTCCCCCCTTACACCTTCGTCTCCCCCTCTTTCCCCTCCCATACCTCAATATCTCCATTTCTTCATTCCTACTCTCTACCCTGAGAAATGTGGTCACGATCCCACCGAAATATCGGAAGTTTAAATTTCTTAGTGTCCTTTTTTTCTGTCTCTATATTTTTATCGGCCACCCTCTTGGAATATTATATATATATATATATATATATATATATATATATATATATATATAAAGTGTTATAAGCAATTTATATATATTTGGGAGTAAAATTTAGCATATGCATTCCATTCATTTAATTTCCTTGGTTACCCATCAGTTTACTATTGATAACGTCATAATTTAACGCTGTAGGTGATAGTTACACCTGTTTATTTAGTTCTCTTAGCTTTGATTTTTTAACGGAACGCTGCTGAGTTATCTAAAGTAAGCGACCTCTTTGCATTTTATCATCTGGAGTAGAATTCAATATGAACCATTATGATTGATGAAGAGACGCAAAACCAATCGAGCTATGATGTATCTTTCTCTCCATCAAAACAGGGGTTTGAAATACCCTCTAGTAGTCATTTTGCTCTACTAGAACCCCGAGAACCCGCTCTCTTACCCGCTGTCATAATTCTTAAAACGTCATCAAAGAGAATATTCTGCTCCACTGGTTAAATTCTGATATGCCGCCAGAAGGAATTTATGGAGCAGATCTAGGAGATCAATCCTGCCTGTAAACGGCCGCCGTACTTTGATGTGAAAGGCAGCTGGAAACCACCGCATCACAGACGCATTCACGTGTGTGAAGCAATGGCATTTCTCCTCGAAAAATATTCCCCAATTGGATGTTCTGTGAGTAATGTAAGAGGAAGAACATCATTATAATTTTATATCTATATTAATAATATAGCATCAAATGCATCTGGAAAATCCGCGATTTTCCATTTTCAACTAAGATAAATTGTAAATTGAAAAAAAATATGCACACCTTAACTCTAACTCGTAAGCCCCATGGGATAACGATCGTTGTTTCCTGGCAATACAGAGATGGACGGTAGCTTAACTGGAGCTTGGTCCTTGTTATATACACAATGTGACCTATTTTACGATGATCATCCTTGCCGACCTTGGCGTCAACAGAAAGTAAGTGAACTTTGCCAAAAACATTTCCATTACGCTACGTTACCGGCAGGCAATTAGAGGAGAGCTTTTTTTCAATATTCAATAAAATGTATTTCTATATTGTTCATTTTGCTTTTTAATTTTGTAATGAAGCATAATTAACTTTCTTAAATCATTATTTATCAGTAATGTTAGATGGTTTTTTGTGTGAAAAGTACGAAAATAAACAGTTTACTTGCAACCGTTTAAAACTACGTTTGCAAAATTGGTTAACAGTTGGCGTAGATCCTTCCGTCAATGGTAATACACTCCTTATTTACGAGAAAATAACGTAAAACTGAATACCATCGTCCACTAGCGTCACGTCAAAAACGTCGATCGTTATCCCGCCCTTAAATTTGCACAGCAACCACGTAGCTACCTTGTACACAACGTTGCACTTAAGCACAGATATTTACACTTGCTAATCATTAGTATCGGAATCCAGATCTAGACTATTAGCAGTGAAATATTCTACGCAAAACTTATATGAATAAACGAAATACCAATTATATTTGCATGACTAAACATTTTACCCGCAAATTTTGGTGGGTTATCATCTTTAATATTGTGTAATCTCCATGTGTAATGAAGAAACTTAAACCAGAGAGGACATGTAGGGTATAAGAAAAGCTACTCGTTGCTCTGCTCCATGTGTTTTCGAACTTCAAACTGGGGTTTTTAAATGATTTATATGCCAAATCTAAGCACCTTTACGTTTCACATGCATACGCCTGCTTTACGACGCGCTTCTTCAGAGGAGCACTGATATCAAAGCCCTTGTGACTTCTGTTTCAACCCTTTCCTATCATTATTTTGCCCCTATAAATGCTTTGTGGGCACACAGTTTGCTTCCCTGCAGTGCACTCAATTTGCTGTCGTTTTGGAAATACCTCGTCAAAGGGTCTTGTAGATTCATCCCACGGGGAACGATCCAGTAAAGCGTTTTCACCCTTGCTGGAAATGGAGGGATCTTTTTGTCTGAGATTCCCCTCTGCCACGCCACTTTCTCCATTGATAGACCACAAAAGGCATTTTCAGATCATTGGTGATTTTATCGCCAAGTTTTCTTTGTACAAGGTCAAAATATATTGTTCTTACCATTTGGCACTTAAATTGTGGAGCAGTTGGGGCAGACGTTAGTTTTTAAAGTTGAAATTTAATATATTTAAATATAACTAAAACTTTGCTGAAAACAATAAACCATATTTAACAATGCATTGGTCAATAATGGAGAGATATAACAAAGCCTACTCTTGCATGCACCATGCTCACCTTTTAACTTGGTCATTTTTTAAGAATGTAGGTCTAATAGAAATTTTTACAATCGCCTTAATTGGTCCGTCCTGTTCCTAGACAAAATCTCGGTTCTATGATCGTTGATGGTTTTTAACTCATGGTAGATTATTAGCCTAGCTATCCTAGCTTAGTAAAAATAGCTATTGGTAAGTTACCGCTTAGAAAGAGAAGTATAAGGAAAACCAGAAAAATATAGTGTGATAACCTTACCGTCGAACAAAAACGGAAGGCGAAGGGACGAAGAAAGAACAGTTAATCTACTTACTTTATAGGAGGAAGAAGAAATTTTCTTTGAGGAAATTTCTTACGTTTTTCTTCGGCGGGCTGTCGTGCAGACAGCACCGTTTTCCCGCCAGAGCCCCGTAATCTCCCGAATTGTTTTCTTTTTACCATCTCTATTAGATTTTTTGCGTAATTCTCTCGCATTTGGGCGTATTTTCATTCACGAAAAGTAGTATCCATTTCTCCCGGCCACTCACTATCAAGGCCTCGTAGTTTTCCTCTCACCATCGCCCACTCCTCCTAATGGGTCTTGAAAAGATCGAGCCTACTTTCTTACCGCCCCAAGAGTGAGATAGAATTGAACGGAATCGTTCGTCTTAAGGTGGCTCTATACCGGGGCTAAGAAGCTTGTTTCAGACGTTTCCCTCTAACCCAGTAATGGCTTTGCCGTGACAGCTGGAGACTTGCAATTTTGGTCTTCTGTAGATGAAGAGCCATTTGTTGACTTAAGTGGAGTAACTTCATCATGAAATGGTTGTATTTTTTATTTATAAAAAATAGCAAAACTTTGGCTTTTACGAAATATTTTGGTAATATTCCAGGGCACGTTACGAAGGCTAGATTCCGAAATGAGGATTTTCATCCCACTTAAATCAAACAATCTTCTTTCATGTACGCAAAAAATCATCAACAACCATTGATGCTGTTTTCGTATTACGGCTAAAGCAATGATAAGCGTTCAAGCCTGCGTTGACAACGGAGTAGATCTTTTCCATTCTCACACAAGGATAATCGTTCCCCACTCCATTTTTGTCAGCGCCACCTTCACAGTTTCCCGTTACGCTTCTACCACCCCAGTAGGCGACCACAAACGGCTACCGTTAATTGACGCGGCTTGGAAGTATAGACCCACCTTAAGATATTGATTTTCCTCCTTAAAGTAGCATTCTAAAAATCTGCGAAATTGCACTGCGTGAGTATCAGAATGAAATGTTTTCGGTGGTTGCCACTACTTTAGCAGAACCAAAAATTGAACATACATGGTGGTTATTGTAATGTTTCTGAAATATGGAGATTGTTTACCGGAAAAGGGAATTAATTGTTAGTTGGAAACTTTTATTTTCTTTTCTTCTAGTGTTTAGAATAAGCCACCCAAAATTGGATTATAGCCCATTGGGGTGGTATACGCTTAGACATGATCTAATTCTCTTAAGAGCTAAAGTATTTATCCTAAATAGTCTTTTTTTAACACTTTCAAAGTTCATTTATCTCTAAATACGTATACATTTTATTTTAATACAAATAAATGTCTATCATTTCTCGTTCTGAAATGACTTTCCAATCCCTCAAAATGCATCAGACTTACCCAATTTAGGTTCCAGAACTTCTTTTATACCTAGTACTTATAGTTATATTGTTTTTGAGAAGGCTATAAATACTCTGCTGGATGTTAAGATGAATAAAAGGAAAAAAACAGAGAGAATTAACAACAGTCCTGGAATAAATGGTGAATATTAATGAAGAGGTTATATCCATTTTTAGCGCTGATCGGGTAGACGGTCTTCTTTGTTTCTATTCTATTTATTCCTCGCATGTTGTTATTTTTCACATCCAGGATATAAAAAAGCTGTTTATATCATACTAATTAACTGTGGTAATATTCAAATAATTTTTGCTTGGTTTTGGGAAAGGAAATTTTCCAATACCAGTATTTTTTTAGGTTTGGGAATTTACCTACCAGAGGTGCATTTTCGATCATCCTGTCTGTGCTAAATATATTATGGCTATCCGTACTAACTATTATATTAGCTTCAATGACACTTCACCAATATGTTGACTTCTTTTTCATGGAAATACTTTCTACATACCTTCGAAGTCGTCCAAAATATCTGTTTACCTTTGCCTAAATTAATGAGCAATATTCTGTTAAATCATTGATCTTTCATAGAAATGTTTCATCTAAGGAAATTAATTAATATCTCTAACTATTCCGATGATGCATATCACATTCACATATGTGAAAAATTTGCGGTGCAGGGTAAAACAGATAAGAAATAATGAAGCGAATAGTAGGAAGGCCCTCGGATGAAAGAGAGTAAGGGAGATGCACTGCGTTCTTTTTCGCCCACATCTGGAGCACGCCGCGATCTTTTGGGACTGTGTGTAGGAATATTTCATTTGCAAAATAAATAGAATACAAAGGAAAGCCGCACGCATTATTCAAAATTGGCACAAGCGAGCTGGGGATGTAACCGCTGCTGGAGGGAATATGTTAGAAGTCGCTAGAGACTCGGAGGCTACACGCTATGGTTAACATTACTTGACAAATTCAGATCGGGGCGAGTTTCAGTACGAAACGGAGGATATTATGTTGACCCCGAGCTATATCGCTTGAACTGATAGAAGCAAAAAATAAGAGATATGCTGCCGAACTGATTGGTGAAAAAATACTTTTTACCGCACCATTCTTGGCTGTAACAAATGCAAGACATGACACTAAGACACTCCGTTAACAGGAACTTTGTCCTCTCCTTCATCCTTTTCGCTATTCTTTACCCTTAAAATGTCTTAACACCCCCTGCTACTCACCCCTTTTAAAGGCTCGCAAGGTAGCATGTAAATGTGGATATTTCCCCCCTCTATTTCTATCTATGTGATCGTTTCATGTCGTTCTATTATGTTTTTTCTACCATATTAATTTCCACAACCCAGAAGCCTCAAAACTAGCGCTGCTGGCTACGAGAAACATTTTTATGTACCCGCTAAATTCAATCGGAGATTCAAGCCGTTGGTTAATTACGTTTCCTCGCTTCCTTTAATTAAAATTTATAACCGTAAGCAATTTTCTCCAATTTCCTATATTTAAAATCATCACTACCGTCCAAGCCGAAAAAATTACCTAACAATGTGTAAAATTAAGTTAATTGAGCCATATGCTAGTTTAATTCTTAGCATATTCTTCCTTTAAAGGCGATAATGAGGAAGATGCAGATTTTTTTTCCTTTTGTTTCGTGCCAAAAACATATATCCGCCGTGTTCTCAGCACGCAGTTTGGATGAATAATTTGGTAATGTGTGGGCCTTATTTTTACCTCAGTTTTCAAAGAAAACTTTTAAACAGATTTTTTAAACTAAATTCGTTCCTTTGAGATGCTGTAGGTTAGCGATATTTCGTGGAAATTATCAGACAAATTGACCCAATTTTTTTCTTTTGACACCCTCTAACGTTTGCGTAGAGAGCTCGCTTTAAATCCTCCATCGCCCTCGGATGATTCTTTTATTAAAACTGTATCAGACTCACGTTCAACCGCACCTACTTTAGATACCCTCGGCGTGGCACCCTGGCTACCACCACGGCATGGGCAGGAACGTTTTTCCCTCTGGCCATTAGCCTTCCGCGTCGCCCGTGGCCGTAGAGCATGCAACCCCAAAATGCTAAGGAAACGGTGGGGTTCACATTTTACCGGCCACATCCATTGGCGAAGCCACCAAATTTACCACTCGCCGAGTGAGAGAACTCGCATATCGTGCGCTGGCTTATCGTGCTGCCTTGTGGAGAGAAACTGAGAGATGAGGTCAATGGAATTAGACGATTTATGTATTCATGCCCTACCTTATAATTATATTTTCCAAAGTGCTCATTTTCCACTAGAATTTCATTTTGTATTTCTTTTTTGGCTGATAATTACGGAGGCATCGTAATCATCCGTTTTTCTATTCAAATACCCTTTACTATAAAGTGAGCAGTAATTGTACGTGGTATGTAATGATTTTATCGAAAACTGGTTATCCGATCTACCCGAATGATGGCATTTTATGGTTTTTCGGTATGAGGAATCGATTAATATAGGTCCCACATCCGCGAAAAATTTGTTTTATGCAGAAATGAAAGGGCAAAAAATCCCATAAAAATGCGTAGACGGCTACTTTGGTTACTTTCATTTTGGATCCGTACTCGCGATTTATTTATTTATTTATTCATTTATGATCTTTCTACCGATTCCTCGTCGTTGACCTCCGAAATAACGTGACTATTATTTTAGCAATATTATTAAGTTCAAAATCGTCACCCAAGAATCACGTTAGACTGCAGCAAAAGTGAAAATGGATGTACATTGCGAAGACACCAGTTTCCCGTGATAGCAGCTTTTGCTTATGACGGATCACGAAGCTGAAGTCCAATCGTCTGGATTTGTTAGTATATATTTACTAATAGCATTTATTATGCAGGGAATGTTATACACAGCTTTTTCCAGAGTCAGAAGACGAAGAAAAACAAAAGCGTTTTACCTTCAGAATTTCTTGCCATATCAGAAATGTGGACAGATTTGTTGAATAATTTGGACATAAATTATAATGTCTCCCACTTGAGCATTGGAAATGAAAATATTATTTTGTTGCTGGAAGACTTCAGTGAAGATTTTAATTTGGCTTCAATAATTTTTTGCTACGTTCTTATAACTTTAAGTATTTATTTTAAATATATATTTATGCATATGTAAACAACTTTAGTAAAGTGTTTAATATTTTTTCAAGTATTGACATGTCTAAAATGAACATTATATAACTTTTTATTTTCGATAAAATCTAGAAAAGTTAAGATAATGAGATTTTTTATGTATGATAAAATGTATTATAAAGCTCAACAGAGTGATTCAACCCGAAGGTTGGTTTGGATAGTTGATGGTAGAGCTCACCCCGGACTAAGCCACAGGCGTGTGAATCTCACACATTCAGGGTTGGGGCCAGTTCCTTTCCCTGGGCCACCTCGCACTCCGAGGATTTTTTTTTCCTGGAGCAATCAGTAGCCAAGCGCTCTTCCCACTAGGCCACCACGCCTAAGAACTACGAGGGAGATAGGGAACTAGTATTAGATAGGGAAGGATGGGGGCTGCGAACCCTAGGATTAAATGACCAATGAATGAAATGTTTTCAATAAATTCACTGCGCCTAGGGGGGTTCCTAAAACATCATGTTCTAATTTTGGGTCTGTTGCTCCATCATGCTCTTCCTTCTTCATATTTGCTTCATTTGAATGCCACGCCATTTTTCACTTTGCCCGTCTGTTTTATCTCTAGCATTCTACTCTCATGCCACCCTTATATTTACTTCTGGTCCACTTTTCCAATGGACCACGAGTTTGATCTATTGAGTGGCGGAGCCCGCTCGATTGTTTACACTCGTGCTTTCTCGTTTCTTCTTCTTTGAGCTTCGTTTCCGTCACTTCGTCATGATCGTCCTCTTTGTTTCGTCTGACTTCCGTGGTATATCTACAAACATACGTCAAACTGCATCGTACGTTAGAGTGTTAATACTTATTGAATTCACAAATCTGAAAAAAATACCCTAAAACCCGAGGTTTCTTTAAAAAAACACCTGCATCTCTATCAATTATTATGCGTAATTTGACATAATGCCAGATTTACTAAGATATGATGAAAAATTGTAACGTTGTGATCTCACATTATTTCATTTAGATAAGACCCGGTCAACGGTCAACGATTTCAACGGTCAACGTCATCTTCTGGAACGTTGAACGTTGAAACCCGTATCGTATCAAAATAATATAATGTGGAATCACAATGTTACGGTTTATCATTCTGACATGAATCAGTTCCATAAGATTACGCCTGTAAATACCAATTATACCTGAAAATGATGTTGAACTTCAAAACCCGGGTCGTTTCTAAATGAAATAATACGGAATCACAAATTTACAGTTTGTCATTCTAACATTCGAATCCAAAATATTACGCCTGGAACTACTAATTTTCTGAGGTATATGAGAATGGAGGAGCAGAATATTTATTGGCATGATAGCGTGTTTCCTAAGCAGGTTTATTTTGCTGGCGTTGAATATTGGGTTTAAAAAATTTTTAGGAACTCAAGTGAGGTTTTCTTCGCGTAAGGCCGCTTACAAATTGCTCACAACCCTTTCGCTCGCTGGCCGAAACTTCGAAGCGTGATCCAGTTTTCGGCACCCATAAGTTGAGCGAACTTGCCTCAATGCCACTGCAAAATTCAGAGGATTTTGCACCCTTTAAAAAATATGCTGTGCTTGTGAGGGATAAGGTCGACCGGCATGTGTAACGAAATCATTTTTATCATTACAGCTCATATCAGGAGCGCCTGTCCGCGGGCAAGTGCTGGGGAATGGAAACTTGACTTGTCTCAAGCAAGACCAAAACACTAGTGTGTTTATCATTCCTTAGAGGCAAACCCTCAAAGAGATAAAGCAGAGGATCTGAGAAATTTGTGGGAAAGAGACGCCTGCCGCTTTCCCTCCAAATTTCTCTCCAAAAATGTATCCAACTTAATATAGCTTGAACGAGGTTTTTCCGTAGTCAATACAGACCATATTCGAATTTGATTTAAATATAATGGCTGTTGTAAAAGGTATGAGGTATGGTAATATTAATAAAGAAAAATCTTGGTTTTATTAGTTTGAACTTCTCATAAATTTGCTTAAGATGCATGTGTACATATTTACCACTACTTGTTTTTTTTCTTGCCGTACGCCTGAAATGCCTTTCCATTCGAAGGTTTCTCTGCAACTGTAGCAACATTAATGCGGTTAAATGCGGCAATAAATGTATTTTTTTAATAATTGAGACTGCATGAGAAACCACCCCAATTTAAATCTCTGACGCGATCCATAAGTCAGAACTAACTTATCTTTTAAATAAAGACTGGAACACGTTAGTCGTACCATGTACCTTGCTACACGGCTTGTAATATTTGGCAAATATCTCGAAAAGCAGCAAAGTGAGCGGCTGGTATTTTGGTATAATTGGAAATAAGAGAAGTTTTTGTCGCAAGGATGCCAAATTTATTGAATTTGATGTAAGTGATATCTAGGTCAAACTACCTTCAAAATATCGGCTGAAACTCTTATTTGCCGCATTTAAGATCCTCGCCAAAGAGGTTCGGTGATTTCACTTAACTTGAGAGAATTCAATGAAACTTACTGAATGCATTAATAATATTATTGTAAAGCTGGTAAATTTTTAGAATTTTTTGCTGTAGGTTTCTTTAAAATATTTGATCGAGAATTGGCTATTAAATGACACGGGTTGGCGTGTTAATCATATATTCTTCATTTATTCTCTGTTGGTTTCGAATGCATGCGTCGTTCGAATGTCATTTTTCAGCTATTGCCTACGAGTAATTTTATTTTTGCGTGACATCCATTTGGAGGACCTCCTCCTACATTTATATTATTTCTCTGCGAAATTCACGTATTGGCATAATCCTCAGCTGGTGGTCCTGCCAGAATTACCATCACGAAGTTTTCCGTAAACATAAACCAATGCATATCTCACACATATTTTGGTAATTTTCATGCTTATCACTACCGCATACAATTCCACTCATACTACGATGACAATTGTGCCCGTAGCAAAAGGTCATTTGTCTAGCATAGAGCTTTAATTTTTTTGGGCTAATCCATGAACTAATTTAGCTCATCCCTGTTAGCCCTGTTGTTAGTTACAGTCGCTTTTAGTGAAACATGATTGGAAAAATAGAATAAAAAAATTCATATCTGATAGAAAATCTTATTGAGTCACAGGAAACCGATTGAAAGTCCAACAGAAAGCATCACTCTGCATTGGATGGCGGAATGGAAAAGTTTACAAATTGAGACCCGAGTGTTGCAAAGTTCAGGAGATGGAAGGAATAAGCAGAATATCAGAGGAGGAAAGTTTTCCTCCGGAATGAATTAATCT
Organism: Pyrrhosoma nymphula; assembly: GCA_963573305.1. Classification (NCBI taxonomy): domain Eukaryota; kingdom Metazoa; phylum Arthropoda; class Insecta; order Odonata; family Coenagrionidae; genus Pyrrhosoma; species Pyrrhosoma nymphula. Next base: position 124,900,717 of record OY754330.1, read on the forward strand.
GGAAAACACGGAAACGTGGATGAAGAGCGCCCAACTCGTTTGAGCCGGTGGTAATTAGCGAAAAGGAATGATCCACTCTGGCTAAAGCAAGAATTAGACTGTCTTACAACCCTAGGCCACTTTATTGGAATTGTTTCATGTATTGCATCCCGTTGGGAAACAAACGTTAATATGTGTATCCGGATTTAGCAGCTTGATCAACTATTGTTTTTCCTTCTCAATTTCTCATACCCATTCCACTTAATCTATGCGCTTTCTTTCTTACTGCGTAACATTTAATTATCCGTTTGTACATTGAACCAATCCCAAAAATGTATTTTCCTCTCATTCCCTCCCTCTTCCAGTCCGTCCAAAAACTTAGGCTTGGGTGCACAAAAAAGGTACGTATTATCCGGATTGAGTTCTTTGTCTACCGCAGGGACTTGGAGATCGCGGAATTATAATTAGTAACCATGAATTTGTAGTAATAGAACCATATTTAAACAAGTTCTTGTACCTGATGATGGCTCTGTGAGCCGAAACGCGTTGTACGCATTAAAGCGATTTGTGGAAAAGTGCAATTGTTTCTCTTATGTTATGAAAACCTCTGTTTACATTTTTTCATGATCATTAATACCTACTTTAAAAATTATACCACACAATCAATTTATCAGGAAAAGGGGTTTTCAATTCCCACGGTTCTAATTTACATTAACCTAATTAGTAAAAATTAGTTATGGTTTTTGCAGCACCTAGTACTCAGAAAATGAAAATCAACGATAGAATATAAGTGAACTGTACAGTTATATTTGTTATTTATAAGTACATATACCAAAAATGTAATATGCAACACACTCGAGTCTGAGCGTATACTTCCCGTATACTTCTGCAAGCTGTCCAGTTGTGATGTGTATTTTAACAGTTATTTGTGAAAAAATATAAATACCTAAATCTTATTACAAAATTAAATATTCCTTCTTTTGAGTTTCTCATTAAATTTAAATGTTTGAGAATTATTCTTAAATATTGCATTACATTTTAGTTGTATTTGTTTTTCTGCTAAACACGGTTTATGATGAGGTTAAAGGCATCAAAGACCAAAGTAGCAGTTTTTGATAGGGAGAAAGATAAGAATGATTATGTGATGAGGGTGAATGATGCAATAGTTGAACATGCCAGCGATACGTATGAATGCCGGATTGGAAAGTCGTAGTTAGTATGTGGAGCATATCTAGGAATGACTGTTTTACTATGGAAGCGAAACTTGCAGCGTGAAACGTGTTATCCTCCCAACGTTATTATATGGCAGCGAAGCCCCATATGAACGTTTATCAAAATAAGCATAAGAGTTGGCTAAATGCAGTGAAAATGGGGTACCTGAGATGTTTTTGCGACAAAAGTAGAATGGATAGGGTTAGGAATGAGTGGGATAATGAAATAATGTGGGTTGTATGATCCATTAATGGACATCTATGAAAGGAGTGTGCTTCGTTGGTTAGGCCAGTTAGGTCAGGTAAATGGAAGAAAGTTGAATGCCGAAACAGATGCATGGTATTTGTTCTAAGGTTTCCGCGGAAATGGAAGGTTGAGTCCATTTTTTGGGGATTTCTTCATACATTCTTTCATTCATTTCTTTCTACAAACTACACACAACAACAAAAAAACTCACGTGGAAAAAATCCCTGAAAAATGCAGAGATCAGATATATGATGGTAGATTGAATGGAGTGAGAGGATGGGGTCATAATTGCGTGTTCTGGAAAACACTTTAAAGAGTAGGTATATTTCATTCATTTATGTTTTTCTGCTCCAGATGGCAGGTTTTCTCATGTGCTCCTCCTCCACTCCACTCTTCTCTCAGCCAGGCGCTTTGTGTCCGCGAACCTTCCGTCTATTTTGATGTTGTCTAACTTTGCTAGACAACATCAAAATCGACGGAATAGCGTATCGTATTAGCGGATCTAGCGTATTTTCTTTCTGATGATCCAATATTGAAGTTGCTTCCGCCTCGCTTAAAGTTAAAGTTCTTCCCTTCTTCTCTTTCCTTATCCGTTTTCAGTCTGCCCTAAAATTATGGGATGGTTTGGGTGGGCAGGGTAGGCCTGGGAATATCTTCCCTTTTTCACACGATATTCCTAACTTTTGTATATTCAACGCTCTTATCTGAGGGTCGCTTCCTCATTCATCTGACTAATTCATCTCCTTCTCTCACCCTATACATATACGTGTGATCCCTTTAGCTCGTTTTACTTTTTTTTGGGTGATATATGTACGCTCTTCTCATGAATATTCCTGATTTAAAAAGCAAATAAAAATTACTTCATCCCAGCATTTGTTTTGCATGTCATTTTGATTCACGAACCGTGTTAAAGAAAAACTCAAGGAAAATATTTTGCAGCTATTTAATCATTTTACGATCTGCGATGGCTTTTCACTGATAGTTCTTTTTGTGAATGCTTCTTTCATTTTTGCTTCGAGATAATTATTTTTATAAATATTGCTTGTCTCCGTCCCATCATAAATGGATAATCCGTCTATTGCTATGCATACTGAAATTTCACCACGAAAATTTATCATCTATTTGATCATGTAGGAACCAATGCAGGCCCTTTCACTTTGTCAATACTAACAAAGGCATGCTCAGAGTGTAAGACAATATGTTTATTTTATATTCATGTTCAAGTATTGCAGATCTGTTTTATAAGTTTTGTTCTGGAAAGTTCTATTATAAGTTTTGTTCTGGAAATGTTAAACATGTAAGATGTATAAATATTCTGAGATTTATAAGTCTTTCTAAGAAAGAAATACCTAAGACACGACACAAAGTTACAGATAATACTGAAGAAAAATGATATAAATACGAATAACAAGCCGTTTTTTTTAATATCTGCCATGCTAATTTAAATAAAAAGAGAAACGGAGTCACTGTTAGTTAACAGAAGAAGACGTCATATTTCACAAAAATTCACAACAACTTTTCGAATTTATTTTAGTTTTCCAGTTAGAGAATACCACGTCAGTTAAATCATGATAACCCTCAGTAGTCTCATTTGCGAGGACCTGCAAATAATTCCATCCCACTCGTTTTCATCGCTACGAACAAAGACGGAATAAATGAGATTCAAGTGCTTTACGTGGCGTTGCAATTCAAATGCAAGTGAATTCGCCACGGTTCTTTATGGATGAATGAACATGAAAGGGAAAGAGCGAGAGAAAAAAAGAGATTCACTTGCTTGTATGCATGAACGAAACACACTCTCACAAAATGTACGAATGAATGAGAGACTGCGTTATTTCAGTGAGGGTTTTAACTGATAGCAATGCATGATCCAAAATTAGCTATTTAAAGTCGCAAATCCAGCATCATAAATGATCATTATCTAATGAAAATAATGCAATTAGCTCCTGTAGTAACTGCAGTGGATATTTGCTTGAAAAATGCACTTTGAATTGAAATTGGCAACTTAGAATTGGCTTACCAATTCAAATGTACTTTTTAAGCTATTCTAACGTAGGATAACAGAATATTGTAAAATTATTTAATTCTTGTGTTTCCATAATTGTCTTTCAGCTGTCCTATTTTGAAAGTTGAAGTCTCCGAAAGTACAATTATTCATACAAAATCAGACTACTATTAGACTACTATCTACACTATCATCCATTAGATTACTTTACATCCTTTATATTTTTTGCAAAATTATTTTAAGCATTCTTTTGCTGATAAAAATGTGCATTTCCGATAGATTTACACACATCATGCAGCCAAAGAAACAGAACTTCGGTGAGCTCATAAAATGGCCATAGAAACGCTTTGCTGAATATTTCCGTGGTAAACAGTGCCTCTTATTTTATTAACTCAATTTTCTTGCAAGGGAATGGTTTAACAACATTCTGTTATAATTATTGCTATGCAATAATACCTCTTTTGATTATCTTTTAAAAGTTATTCAAAGAGGTCAATTCCTGTTTGGACTCTTGTGGACAAAATTTCACTACATTATTAACTCAATTCAAGTGTTTGGTACCAAACAAAAGAGTAGATTTTATTCCGTGCTGCAGTTGTTAAATGAATCCTTTCCTTAGAAGGAAAATCATTTTCTGTCAGCAAAAACGATGATGATGAGGTAAAGGTTCACTTCCAGTCAATATTAAATATCGCTGTGTGGTGAAAGTGATGTCGAACTTGAAGAGTATGCTGCTGTATTCTTCTCAGAACTGCAGCAGGTTGTAAAAACGTACATGTTATCCGTATGAAGTTCTTTTGGCAGCTACCAAATCACCGCGAAACGCGCAAATGGCATGGTACGCAGTCACGCGCACAGGTGAAAAGACGACCAACGAAGGCGTGAAATTCGCAATTAAATAAATCATTAAATCTAAGTCATTAATAATAGTTCGTATAAACCCCCGCTGGAGTTCGCGATGAACTGAGATTATTTGATGGTATAACCAGTGTAACTAACACACTTGAGGAGATTCCACTGCTACTGTGCGACTCAAAACAGATTAGTGAATTCCATCGTTTCGCTTACATTGTTCAAAAGAAATATTATATTTACTGATGGCAGTCCTTAGCTATTAAGAAAAAAGATTAAGTTACAAAATATGCGGCTTATCCTGCATTTATATTTTTAATGAGCACGTTTATCCTGCCATGTGGGCCACCAGGACTCCAGCGCCATATCTATTGCACCAACGCACTTATACTGTGCTTATACCTCAGTTCCAGTAGTTATTCGCTATTCAACTGTATTTTGAAAAAAAAGCATTTAGTTACATTGGATAGAATACTATTATTTTTACGCGTTTCACCCGTTCTCGCATTTAACACAGTTTAATTTCGTTGAATGTGCCAAAAAAGTTACGTGGAAAGGTAGAATTTTGTTAATTATAGTAAAACAGGGTCACGTTCTTCCACGGCCAGAATACATTAATTAAATGATATTTAAGCCAACCTTTCCTTGGAACCACCTTATGTGGTGATTGGGATGAGAGAGGAGGGGTTTCGAATTCTAATTAAGTTAAAATAATGTTTTCATGGCCAGTTTCATATCCCTTTGGAGAAGTTCTTTTTCACCTAGCCTCTCACGTAGAACGCTTGCGACCGCGAGATTAACCCAGGGGATTTCAGAAGCGGAACCACGTTTTCGGAAATTGCGATTGGGGGTGGTTAGAGAATTCGAATTTGAGAAAAAATATCCAAAGATAAAGTTGGATGGGTGAACGCGTCCCACGGCGCAGACCGTCCATGACACGTCGCAGCGCTCCCTGTATTTCAGTTCACGGTTCGTTTTTTTTTGCTTGGGAATAGCACGACAAAGGAGGAGCGACCGGTCTTGAATTGAACAGATATGCCTAGATTGTTTATTTATTTTGGTCTTGTTGATCGCAGGCGTCCTCTCGCGCTGCCAAAATATTTTGGAATCGAGTGAGGGGTAGCGGTTAACATATGACGCAGACGGTCGTTAGTGACATCAGACGCTTGAGTGGGAAATCGGGATCTCCTATTGGAGGATGCGTTGCTACACGGAAATTCATGTTTTGCATGCTTCGTGGTTTCCTTCATCACACCACTGGACTAGTTGAGGAGAGGGAGTAATATTATAGAGCAAAAGTCGTGCTTGAGAAGAGATTACGGTGGACAGAGAAGATGGGAATCGAAGTGCGCTGGGCTTGATGGGTGAGGAACGAAAAATATTGATGGAAATCATAGTAAGGCATGTAAGGGAATGGAGCTGTTAATCATAGGTAACAATCAATAATTCTCAAGACCCGGGGGGTTATTTTGTAATATCACCTTTTTAGTAACTCTTAGTGGAAAGGCGGGAGATTCGTTTCCCTCTCCTAATGATCGGCTCACGAACGGTTCGTGAATTGTCGAAGCTTCAATTACCTTATATCAAATAAAAGATACCGAGACTAGCAAATACCCAGATTGCTCAACATCTTCCGGAAGATATCTTACACTGTACATACCACGAAAATCTAAATACAGTGAAAACTACAAGTGACATGTAAGCGATCACTCAATATTGAAAAAAAATTAAGTGCATCTAATTAGTGTTCGATTCACAAGCACGGGAAATATGTACCAAGAACGTAGATTTTAAGGCAATATTTGTTAAAATTATGAAATTATGGTATAAATAACTGAATTCCATTCTCCATACACTGGTGGATAGGCACACGAAAACAAAGGTATCAGCAACATTGTTTGGGAAATATTGATACGAAATATATACACAGATAATTCAAGCTAATAATAACATAAGTATTTCAAGCAAAGCATACCTTCAAGTGCCCAATATATTGGAGTTGAAAATGCTGAAGTTCTTCACGTTTAGCAAATTACAACAATACAATTTTAAATCGTTTGTATCGTTCGCGCCCTTGTTTATTTTCCAACTCAAGCTTCAATTGGAAATGATTGTGGCTCCATGTCACGTTCTTTATGACAGGTGAGATGGAACTAATGGCAGGCGGAGATAATGAAACGGATCAAGAGTCGAAAGATACGGATCAGAGCGGATGAATCGTCTAAAAGACCAGCACATGACCGGCAGTTCACCGTTTGAGATCCGAAGATGGTCACGCCGCCTGGGTGGCGGAGTTGTACTACGAAAAAGTGGCATTTTATGACGTATTCTCACTACAGTGAGATTACAAAATAACCCCCCCGGGCTGTGGGGAAAACATTGGAGATCCTGGGGAGACTAGATTTTAAAATGAACCGAAACATTTTAAAATGTAATCTTCACAACATTTTTCAAGTCATTTCCCAGAGAGCCTATGATGAGGAATAAAGAAAGGGGGAAATATTTCGCGCACATGAAAGGAATCATTGTAGTAGCAGGTGTCTGCGGTTATAGCATATGAATTGTAAGTAAGGGCGATGTTCATTGCAAAAAGCTAAGGCACGCGCACAGGTCCAGTTAGAGAACCAAAGTGAGAAATTTCAACATAAAAACATCCTTTTTTCCTGATATTCGCCATTAGTGCAGACCGCTGGATGGCTTGTAATGAATGGATACAGATGAGCGGAAATTAAGACATCAAGTTTGTGTCTCGGCAAGAAGAATGGTTTTTTCTTGGTAAATCTCTTCACCCTATCCCACAATTATTGATAGACCACCATGAATAATGATTGCATACTGAACCGTTTTCCACCGCCACCCTTTTTCCTCTTCCTCCGCGACAAACGGTGCCTCATCCGGGACTTTTTCCGAGTCATGAACCAGACACATGTGAGTGGGGGAGAGGTGATGGCCCAGTTGGGCGGCGAGGGAACATGGGATGATCAGTAGGGAATGGAGAAGGTATCTGATCGCCTTGCGAGTGCAGGATCCCTGGATGTGGAAGAGGAATGAAATGGCACGGAAGGGTGGTTGCGCCCACATCGGCGCCTGGAATGCGCGAGGAGGGCCTTGTGAGGCAGATGTGTACATGCATTCGTAATCATTCCCCGTGGACTCTTACGTGAGAGACTGCTTTGCCCTGCCACTTCATGCTTTCCTTGAATCCCTGTGAATTTATTTCTGCTTGTCTGAGAGCATGCGGGCGGGTCCGGTCTCGGAGGAAGGAAAGGCTCTTTGGGATTTGAGATTTATTCAAGCAACGATTCTTTCTTCAAGGGCAATCAGAGCATAGAAAACGGTAGGCAAAGAGGAGTAACACTGGCGAGCATAAACGTCCTCGAGCTCTGTCTGGGTAATCTCGTATTCTCTTGCCTTGAAACTGAAAAGTTGAATGTGGTCGACGGACATAATATAATTTAAATTCACAGTGATTCTTTAAAGTTTCGAAATCCCCCGAAGGACAAAACTATTTCGGATTTTGCAACTGAAAAATGCTCTATTTTCTCCATTGAAGCTCATTATAGGACTGAATCCTCCATTTCGTGTATTCAAACCATTAAAACCAACCAACCAATATGCCAACAAGTAATTTGGGGATTTTCTTAAAACCGAAATGCCTGAAATACTTTTGACGATATTGATTGTACAACTCTAATTTTGTGCTGCGGAAGAGAAGGGTGAATTGTATGCTCGATATTGAAAATATTTTAGGGGAAAATTTCCAAGTTTTTATAAACGTTAAATTCTCTAGAGAAGTACTTACTTAAATTTCCAGCCTGCTACTACAATTCAGTGTACTTGTCTAATATTCTATGCAAAACGTATGCATGAAATTCTTAATGCTAAAAAATAATACTTTCCCAAATTTCTTTTCTAATTCGTCAACCTTTAGCAAAACACTTATGTAAATACTTGCTAAGAAAGGCGTCCGTGTTCTTTACTCTCCAATTACCTCTGGATGGCTACTTATCTTATGTTACTTATCTGATGGTGGAATGAAAACCAATAGCATCTTGTGTATTTGCCCCATAATCCTGCGTGAGTACAGTCATTCTATAGTATTTACCTTTTCTACGACGAAAAGCTTTTAGGAATCCAAATCGGTATAAAAATAATTCCCTTTCTTTGTTTTTAATTTGCCATCTATAAAATCACGGACTGTTTCCATTTATTGTAAGCTAATAATTTTTTGAGAGAAAATATCGTTCTTCCTAATTGCGTTTATTACTTAAATTTGATTATTTTATTTAACTATATACGATTATTTGACCTTGAGCCTCAATGTGACATTGTTTGTTAACAAACCTGGAATTTCCACAAGGAAAATGGATCAGAACTTTAACCGCTGACCTTTGGATTACCAGATCCATGAGCAAGAAACCGAGCTAAGGATTTCCTACATTTTCTACGATAGCTTTTTCAATACAGAACAAAAGAATGTTGATCAAATACAATAGAATTTAGCTCAATTCCCTATTTTTTATTATTTTTATTTTATATAACCACTCTTGTTGGTGTTATATATTCCACAAATTTTTCCAGACGTTTCCTTTGCTTTAAAATTCCTGCAGTCAATGAGGATATATTTAATCAAACTAATCCTGGCTAGTTGTTTATAAAAGAAACTTTTCCTATTCTACATTTTTGCCGGCTTATTATCAACATGAGGGGAATAACAAAGAATGTAACAACTTGTACCGATTATGGGAGCAATAATAAAAAGAAGTACGCACTCGCCATAGGAAATTGTTGTATTATCCCAATAGTTAATACCAATTAATATTTGTGTGGAATATACTAAGTTTATTTATTTCATTATGAACTCGAAGTTCCACAAAGTTCACTCGCGAACCATGGAATATATAAAAAGAAGTATTTCCAAGTTAAGTAAGTTGTCCATGCGTCAGCTACTACTCAAGATCTTTTGTAAACTTGAATTCGGGCCTTCGACAGAAATGCTTGTTTTTTTCAAATGTAGTTGAAATGCATAACAACTTGGTTCCAATGCGAAAAAACTAAGTTCATCTCCTAAAGGACTTGCATTTATCCTCAAAAATTAAAAAAAAATTATCATCGTCATAAGCCTTCATTAAAATCTTGAGAAATTTCTTCTGAACATTTATCAATGCAACACCTCATCATTAATATTGAATTCCGTTTTATATTATTGGAACACCTTCATTATGCCTGAAAGAGTACGGCAACGCAAAATGTATCCCAGATGTTTTGTGTAGCCTCTGAACTACGCCAATGAAGCTGGGTTGAGTAATGCTTTACTACCGTATTTATCCGAATATAAGTCGCACTTTTTTCCCGATTGTGGGGCCTCAAAATCGGGGTGCGGCTTATATTCGAGGTGCGTCTTAAATTCGAGAACTTTCTTAAAAAATGACCGATTTGAGCAAACCAGCCATTCAGATTCACGTGGACGCCAGCTAAACTCGCCTAAGCCACGGGGAAAGTAAGAAATAACGCTGAAAAAGGTCAAATTAGTGCACAATTTATTCATATATTAAAGGATAATATGGGTAACATATTGTCACAGTTACATAGGTAATGCAAAAACAGATATAATGCCTAATACTGTAGGTAGTACGGGATGCACTGAAAAGGGTGCGGCTTAAATTCGCGTATTAACTTTTTTCCCTGTTTGAGATCCCAAAAACGGAGTGCGGCTTATATTCGGAGAAATACGGTACATTGAAAATCGAAAACAACGATGTTATTTTATTAATGTGGGAAAAACATATAGACATTATTTAAAAAAGACATCATTTCATTACTTGGATACTGTTTTGAAAATTTTCCTTCGCACGAGTAACTCGCTATAGGGCGCTTCGCATTAAGTTTACAGCTATAGTTTTAAGTTGACAGCTATATATTTTCTCTAATATCATTAAGTTTTCTGTGTAAGAAGGTGCAATGTTGCGAATATGAGCAGAAAAATTGACATTTTTCTATGCACAATGCTAACTGCGCTTCTAGGAGTCTTATATAATCCCTAAAATAATTTACTGAAATTTATCGCGGTATTGGAAATGGTTGCCTCCATGACCTATGGAAGGATTATAGGGAGCGTTCTTCATAAAGCTAATACTATTTATTAAATACGGTTTGCTCTATTATACTTAAAAAAACACTGACTTTTTTCTGTCTGTCCAGGGCTTCTTAGAGTGGGCTCCAGCGTGTGTGGAAATTATGGTTCCTCCTGCTTTTCTCACGATATCTACTTTCGCTCTGGAATGTTTCTGCCCCACTCCTTCACGATGTCTTCTCTGAGTGGAAGATGAAAAATTGGACCTCCTGTGCTTGCCTCCACCTCTCCCGCAGCCCACTTCATTTTTTCCGCATCTGACATTTATATTCATGGGCGTCCCCTCTCGTCCTCGGCTTTTTCCGATTCTCTTCACTCATCCAGATGCTTGGCCCTTGTTTTTGAAGGGTTGGTAACTTTCTGCGTATCTCCAAAGGATGATGGGTATTTTTTTATGCTCTAAAACTTATTCGCAAAAAATGTTTTCGGAGATGGAGGTGTGCTTCATTTTTTACATCGAAACTTAAAGAATAATTTTTTTTAAATCAATTTCATCGATCCCATCAATTTAATATCATACGTCCTCTTGGGAAAAACAACATGCTACCAAGGGAGTACAGTGTCGAAAGTTTGAGGCAGCAAAAAATCAGACCTACATGCGTCGAGTATAAAGCAGGCAGAGAATAACTGGGATTAATTCATCAATATTTCTGGTTTTCATTGTATAATCGTTTTGTTTTTATGCCTAGAGTGTACATCGATGATCGTTTCAAATCTATTCAGCACTCTAAATTGTAACTAGTGATCTTCGGAGTATCAATGTTGTTTACAAATATTTTGCTTTACATGCAATCGTTAAAAATCAATTTGACGTTATACTGGCTGGCTTGATATGCTTAAATTTTGCTGGGAGTTCTCTTTATTGCATAAAAGTATATGTGATTAAGAGAAATGAGTTCCAACTTCTAATATCTGTATAAGGTTGAAGTTGTACATGATGTGTAAAAGATTTCTTTTTCAGGAATAATTTTCTCTTTTCCTTTTACATTACCTTTCGTGTTATATTATTTTTATGAATTTTTGGCCTAAATCAACTTATTGTATTTTTTCAAACTGCAAAATATTTCGTCTCTTTTACATTACATTTCTAGCAATAGAAGTTGGATTGAGGTATTTGGTTACTGAAAGCTGATATATTAGGAATGATTTTGACCAGGAGGCGGGATGGAGGAAAAATGATATTTTTTAGGATAGGTTAGTTTTAGTTTTTTACGCTTTATGGAGAATAAGAACATGTAAATTGTTTAAGATGGAGTCCAAGTATGGCGTATGGAAGACGATAGGCTGTGATAGCATATATACCGGCTTTCCGTGGCCAAGGTAGACTTCGTATAGAAACTTTCCAAGGGCTCGGCTATACTGATTGAATACCGGTAAGTATAATGGTTAGGAGGTTGATATCTTCATTTACGACGACGTCGATTATTGATTGAATCGAACTCCCACCCATAATCGATCTCTGGGTCTCGATTAATCGTGATCATGGTCGTTCCCAGAGCTTGCTTACTAAATTCAGCAGAAACGTTAAAAAAGTTTCGCTGTCCTTTCCTATTGAATCAATACATTAACTAATTAGGCACAAACCCCTAACAAGAAGACCGATTTATATATTTTCCCTAATCACATTATTTTGATGGGTAGAAAATATTGGTAGAAGAAATTCCACAAATTTAGGCCTAAGACTAATTTTTAGAATACCAAATACGTCGGAATAATATTACACCGTGAAGAACAAGTGAAGTTCTTTCTCGCTAACGTTGTCTCTTACGGACATGTATGACTTCAATGTAATATATTCCGGAAAACATTCCCAAAAGTCATTTTTCAATTATGTTAGAACACGTCTTCCGGGAAATTTCCGCAGGTATTTTATTCCATGGAACCTGAAAATTTATCCACAGATAGATATAGTGGCATTATTTTCCAAATGGAAAAACGTTGGTATTTTCGGTCCTAAATTTGAAAAATTATCATACCGACACAGATGATTTTGATTGTAAAGAATTTGCTGGAGTATATAATTTTTGGCCATTGTACTTCAATTTTGGTGCATGCTATTTGACTTTGAAGCAGTTATTTATTCACTCATCGATATTGCGTTATTGGGTTGAATAATATATTAGATGAATTTTCTAATGCTATAAAAATGAAAATTTAAGTAGTTAGCGGGTACACTCACGGTAAAAAGTTGGAGTTGCCTCATATTGAGGCTATAATGTATTCTCAAGCATTATTTTTATGCCTAGAATCTTAATAAGAAGGAGCAGTAGTCCTCGGCCTCAACTTTGCCTTGTTAATAATAACTGCTCTTTCTCCCAGTTTTGTCCTCTTTCTGCTATTCACTAACCGCCCTACTGCCTTCCTCCATTTAAAACTAACCCCCACCATTTTTTTGAATAAATTTCTCTTTGTATAGAATATAGAATGGTAGAAGCTTCAGAATGTGCCAGAAGAAGCCATATCGAGGTGAAACAGGTCACAGTTTCTAATAATGTGTGGAAAAGTACAAAGTTTGTTTATTAAAAAATGAATATATTTCACTTACACGAAGTCAAGTCCGAAACAATCAGCAAAAAAATTTAGAATATAGCTAGTTGTGGTTCAACTACTTTTCTGTCTTCGTGCACGTTGCATTGAAATATCAACTGTTAATTTTAAGTAATTGGTTCTAAGGTGTTTCATTTACATTGTTAATGTTGGGTGGTAAAGAGCTTCGGGATAAATAACGTATGACAGTATGTTTTGGACATTCCTTTGATTTTCTGTTTTCACCCTTTGGAAATCTTTGTGAAATATATGTGAAATCCGATGACGTCCGTATGCACGAGTAGATATAATGAGGTGATGCTTATGTGAAGTTTATGCTCAAGTATCTCATAGCCATATGTCCTCATATATGCCAGAGGGAACGTGAATGTGCCCTCGTCAATGTAACTCGGGGAAAACAGTTGCATAAAACCTCAGGCGAAGCAGCCTCGACTTGAACTTTCGCTACTACCGATAAGACCCCATCCTCCCTATCGCTGATGTAGCCGTAAATCAACTCTCTCAGGTCCCATGATGTACTTCCGGGAAAATGTGGTTTACTGAGCCAGATCGATTTATAATTCCATTGGATTTAAGATTTCCTCGCCAGATACGCTATTTTGTATCACATAAATGTATAAATAATAAAAAAATGGAATTCATTTTGCTCAGGGAATCATTTAGAGCATTTTTTTCATTTCCTGCTAAACAAGGTGTAGATTCAAAATATCTTGTTAAACGGCATGGTAAAAATTACACATCGAGTGAATTAAATACCTTATAAGTGTTAAAACTAAATTAATACCATAATTATTATTGAAATTTTAATAATGAAGCAGCTTTTTAAAAAAATGTGAAGAATCATTATGTGTACAGGAATGAGTGTAGAGTTTACAGGAATTTAGTTCATATGAGTGAAAAGAATATAAAAAATACAAATAAATTAACTCATTGAAGCACCATTGAAGTTGATTACTTCTGGATGGCGTAGTTGAATAAAACTAAGCAGTTTCAATGACCCAAAGAAAATAAAACTTTACCGTAAAAATAGCTCTCGCTAAAGAACTGGAATTTTACGCATCGCCATGGGTCAGGAAACCCCGTATGAAATCAACGCGTGTCCATTCATTTCTCCATCGCTCTCTTCAATGTGTCCTAACCTCTCCACATATCGTCAAGTCCTCCTTCTATACCTCTACAAACCTCCAACATCAACTTCCTTTCCTATCCCACTGAGCGTATCACTTCCTCGTTCATCTGACTCACCACTTATTGTCAAATTTTCCTATAGTGTTATATCCCGGCCTTCATCTCATTAACCTTTGCAAATACTAATTCCTCAAGTACCAAGTTGCTAAACCATAAGTCGTCTTTCTCCGTATTACATTTTTCTTCGATTTTTTTCTGTACGCCTTCCCTCAGAGTTTCCATTTTTCAATTCCCTCCTTTTTGAAAATGCTTTCTTGTGAACACGATTCTGCACTTGATTCCCCGTCTAATGAAAAACTTATCTTCTCCAAAACACCTTCTAGACTCGTGATCTGTTCCTACTCTCTATTTTGGTTATCCTACCTTCATATAAAGCCCCAGTCTTGCACTTCTAGAAAATCTTATGAAAGTATTCTTCATGGATTCCGAAGTGTATCCATATCCCAAATAATTTGTTCTCGCCTTCATGCCAAGTGGTATATATCAATTTGAATTGACATTTTTTTAATTAATATATGGCCATGTATCGCTCGTACCACAAATATCCTTTCCCTTTAAGATGGCGTTAAAGAAACGGCCCTAGGATGTTGTTTGGATACGGATTCCTGTTTATGTACGGGGGAAACGGGATGGAAAACAAGCAGTATGATGAGGCTACCTCTGCTGTGAAGGACGAGATAGAGAACCGCAGACATGTGGAATACTCTTCAACGTGGAATTCACGCCGTCACATGGTGTAGTGGTCACTGGCACTTTCTCTGCCTTCCCCTCATTTAACCCTCAGGGGTCAATACCGTAAAAAACTTCTCACCTTCTTCGTAAAGGGGTACTTTGGGAAATCCCTCGAGAGCTCAGAACCGTGCGCATCCTATTCGTTCCTATTCAACTTTTGGTCTTCGTATTTTGTTCGTTCGTCACCGAACTTGTCTGAGGTGGAAACTGCTTGAGAAGAGGGATAACTAATGGCGGTGCAGTGGTTGAAATGATTGTTTAATGATCCCGAGTCCTCTCATGGCTGACTGGTTAATGTGCATAAGCTATTTGCTTCGAGTCCCTCGCGTACAGTGTTTTGTTACGAATGTTTTTTTCAGTAACAGAAAATGCGGACGTCTTAGCTGTAAAAACACTCCATCATCCTAATATTAAGCGTTGGAAGTACTAAGCTCTATCTACCTCACTATTAACTTACATGTAATTTAGTATTTTAGGTATAAAAATTCTGCTTCACGTATACAATTGCTGTCAGTAAATTTGGTTGGACATATTTTCTTGAAATGATATGCTTAGTAAGTGGAGGCCGAAAATGTGGCTACTCGAAATCTCTTTTACCTTTCTTCTTAAGACAATAATAACTTTTTGATAATCAAGCTTATACCATGGATTTAATGAGAATTAATTTAAATTAATTAGCCAAGTATAGATCAAAGTTTTTAAAAACTTTACTCCCGCGATTGTTAAATATGAATTTAAGAGATGCAGGATTCGATGAATGATATTTTAACAAGATTAATAAGGACCTTCTAGTAGAACGAATTCATGTTATAGAAGAAAATGGTTGAAACCAATTGTTTGAACTTGTTTGAGCGATGCCAATTAGTTGTAGTATTTAATTAAATGAAAAATGGCAGAAGGATTTGGTAGGATTATTTACAAAGAGTAGAGGGTTGGCCGTTATCCTGCGTAATTACCTGTAGAAATGAAAAGAGATTATTAAATATTATTATTAAACAGTTATGGTATATTTTGTTTTGAAAGCGACGTCTCTTCTTATGTATAATATACGTATAATAATATGGGGTACAATTTTTATAATAATCGAAAATAACAAATTTGGGCGAATTTGCAATTACCGAAGGTTTTGTATAGTAATTATCCCTTTAATTTCTTTTATCAAGCTACAAAAACTTTTGAAAAGACTATAATATCAATATATATCATGTGTCATTCATAGCCCGTCGAATCCGTTCGTGAAAATGTTTCGTAAGTGAAATTAATTAAACGGATATTTAATTTATCAATAGTAATTATATATTCATTTTAACGGGTGTGCAATCATTAATATATGCCTCAGCCACTAGTTTCTCCATAAACCTCCACCTTAAACATGTGTAGTGATAATGCATCTGTAATTTCCTCCATCGCAAAATTTGCAATATTTCACTCTTTGGAAAAATTCTCTTCCGTTGCAGGAAGAATGAAGTAACTATATTCTATCATTTTAATAGTGGCTGTGAATACAATGTAGATAAAAATTAGAAAAATATCCGTTATCATATAACACGATAAATCAATATAGCTTGAAGTAATAAGCATCTACTGAATGCATTTCCGTTTCAATGTTATGAGACTAATATCTGACGAAGCCGCACTTGAACTGCCAAAATGAACGGTACGTACAAATAGGCGGTAGACTCTAATTAGCACGCCCTCACCTAATATGTTACCAATTTTTTGCATCAGTGGGTGGAAATAGATGTTTGAAGGTAATAGGTTGACAACTCTCTGTTGTGTGTTAGTCATTAATTATTAGCTTTAAAGAAAATCTTCTCTTCCGAATAAAAAGCAAAAGTTAAGTTGAAAGGGAAGATGAAAAAGGCGGTGACGGTCAGGATTTGATTCTAGGCTATTTGTTTCCTAATCAGCTAGAGATAGCGTTTTAGTCTTCTAAATGCAGGACATGTAACTGATATACCATTACTTGAGGGGATTTTATCGTCGGTGAAAGAAATCTCTCTGCAAATTAAATTAATGTCTGATTCATTAATTTCGGATTAAAGTCATCCCAAAATTTGTTGCCAGCACCTGGCCAATGTAACCTGAAAGGGGTTACTAGACGCATTTCCTGAACTCGTAAATCTTTCGCTTTCATTTTGCGATGAAATTATATTTGCTCTGAAACGAAGGTAAGGTATCACTTTGTAATAACTAGGTAACATACCACCATAGTAGACCTAAAAATACGTCGTGTATATATAGTTCATGTATAGTAATAAAGTTCATGGAATATAAAAATCGACATCTATCACGATTTTTTTCTGATCTTAAGTTTATTTAATTTTTATGCTGTGATACTTCCTGATAAGTTCCCACTCCACGTAATAGTCTTTAACTGAGTATTGAAATAGGGCGTTGTTCTTTTGAAACAAGTTTCCGTTCTAGATGAGGACTGTTGATGAATCAGCCGTGTAATATTAAGTTCTCGATTAAAAACTACAGGAACGTTAATACGTAAATAGTAATTGTAAAGAGAAGGGGTCGTATTTAATGACAAAACATTGGCATGGTCTATTGTGGAGCCAATTATTCTTGCTTTAGCTGCCAAGAGCGGTGGATTATTTTCATAATTCCTTTTCCCAGCTTGTTTATAGTAGTCATAATCAATAGCAATAAATGGCATTGCATTTGATTCCACGTTAAATATCGCGATATTCAGGCTGAACGTACTTTACATGTTGTTTTTCCAGGGTTTTTTTTATCTTCTACCCCTCCTGCAATTAATACCTGATTATTTTCAAAAGGAATGACTATATTCTATATATAGATTACATGGCATTGACTTCATAGGTCCTAATACTCTTTGAGTAGTATTTTATCGATTACTAGGGCTGTGGATCAATCCACAGCCCTGATGACGATGCGCGAGTCGGGCATCGAAACGTCGGCCACAATGGAGATTTTAACCCGGTTGGAAACCCGAGAAGAATTCATTCATGAGCTACGCCGGGGAAGCACCAGATCATATCATAGGTAAGTTTGAAGAAGGAGAAGAAAATAATACTTGAAAGCTGCATCTTGAAGTCTGCGTTTGACTCTATAATGTGGAGCGCCATTGGTGATCGTCTCACGCGACGATCGTTACACAGTCCTGGAAATGCTCAGTATTCAATTACTAAAGAAGAAGTGTCTCTTTCCGGCAACTCTCATACATAAATCAAAGCTCGAATGTGGTAAACACACTGGGAAGCTCACAGATGAGATGTCTGCCACCAAATCACATTTTTGTAATACGTTTATTACGTAGACACTTCAGTGGAGTTCGACATTTATGGACTTTTAGGAGTAAAATGTGTTTTACTTAGGGAAAGTGATCTAAGGTACTCAGCCAATGAAGATCACGCGCGCCTTTTACTGCAAGTTATCTGCCGGCATATGGCATCCCTGTTCCAACATCCTCGAAAATGTAATTTTCCATCTGAAATATATCCATGTCACTGGAATACATGAGGGAAAAGTTCAGGAAATTGTGAACGAGGGAAAATGAGATTGAGAACGTGCGAGATTATGGAAAGGATCGACGTAAAAAATGCTGCTGGAGTTTTTGTCAGCGTTACTAACACTCCGAGTGAAGGCCGATTTATTTCAGTCTAAGCTCTTTCTTTTTCCAGCTTTCCTCTTCCATGACTACGTATGTACAATTAATTTTTTTAAATTACCTGGCACACACACAGAGAGCACCATTTTGATTGATCTTTTCCTGGACTATCATTTTTATCTTAAAATTTTGTCTCTTGCTTCATATGCTGGTTGGAAGTTTGAAATTTTACAAAGGGGATCCATTCGTCAAGGTTTTCTTGGCAGTTTGGACTATGAATCAGACCTTCGGGTTCTTCTCTCAATTATCTTTCTCTTTCAGGTCCTTCTCCTAATGTTTTATTCTTGCTTTCCTTCATTGAGTGTCACATATTGCGATGATAGGGTCAAACAAAATCCAGTTGGAGAGCTACTTCGTTAAATTGTTGAATAAATAATGACATCAATCGATAAACAAAGGGCCGAAATTTTCTTTTTTTCATCTTTGAGTTTCACTTACTGTGAACTGCGGGAAACAATTGGTATTCTTGTTAGTCTTCATATTCTACTCCCCAAATTTCTGCATTCTCTCGCTTTAGTTCCTTCTTCTATCTTCTGGCAATTTGTTGTGCATTTTTACAATGCTTTTCTTGAAACACCCGAATGCATCAAAAATCCTTCGAATAATCTTTATATTCCAGATATCTTTTGGAATAAACTTTCTCCATATCTTTTGTTGCCTTCTCAACCTATTTTGCTGTCGCCTTCAATTTGGTGACGCAGCTGAAGATTTTTATTGATGTAACTATGGATTGTGTTATGAAATGATAACCTACCTTAGGCATGTCATTATCGCAATCCTTGAAGATAAAAATGTATTTTTGATGAGTTCCCTTTCAGAAGGAAAGTGAACACGTCACAAAAATCACATCAGCTAAAAATATCCTATTCAATATTTGGGACGATTTCTATCATCGATATTTAAGGTATATGGAATGGTAATCCGTGGTATTTAAATGATTTGGTATAACGACATTAGCGTTTTCAAAGGTATTAAATGTTCTTTACTCAGTATTGTTCTAGCTGTCCAAATAACAACTAAGAGAAATCATTGTTACAAATCCAATACAATAAGTATGAGTCAATGCCACACGTATTGTGGATAAAATAATGTTTGCCACTATGTCATTATTAAAGCGTGCTATTTTTACTATGGCCAACATTTCCCCTTCCAATGCTGGAGCCTTCATCAAGGTAGGTAGCCTTTTCAAGTAGATTTAATTAAATTTTTACTATGGCACTGACGCATTTGGCGAAAGAATACCAACCGTTCAGTTGGAAACACCTTTCGAAATCCAATGAAGCCCTCATAATTTAATATTTCTCCGTGACCTATATCTTTATACGCTTATCTCCAGGGTACATTTAATACTTAACTAAAATATTTTTAGGAGACCTTCAATGCCTCATCTTTAGGGACTAATATTTCCACATCGATGAGGTGAATTTCCCGATATCTTCTGATGCTCTCACATAATTTTTAAAAAAGATTTTAATTGTTAGACTTTTGATTAAGGTTTGGTGGTCCTAAAGAGAGCATGTGGTTAATATCGCGCAGTAAATGTACCCTATTATTGTTTCATAAAAGCCTAAGTAAAGATATATGGAAGAAAGTATTTTTACTTTTTGGACGAGACTTAATTTTACCTTCCGTATAACCCCTTGACTTAATTAAAAAGTTATATATTTAATGACAAAAACTAACGCGATCCATGATATGCAGTATTGTTCTTTTGGGTTACACCGCGTCAAGGTTTAAAAGGTCTCCGTCTACGTTTCGTCTCCGCTGCTGGAGATCTCATCAGGGCTAATGAAGCCCTAATGCAGTCTCCAGCGGTGGAGACGAAACGTAGGACCTTTAAAACCTTGACGCGGTGTAACCCAAAAGAACAATACTGCACGACAAGAACTAATATGAATAGTACATAACATTATTTCCATTGTTTGGTAAATTTGAAATAAAATATATAGGTACTACATTGTATGAATGAAAAGCAAATGCTCAAATATTTTACATAATTATATTTATATTACACACTACTCTATTATTATATGAAACTAAACAATAAAACGTACTTAAAATAGATTCAGTATTAGTGGTAAAATTTAAGAAATTGGCATATATTATTGTAAAAAATCTCCAGCCTGTGCTAGAAGATGATTGTAAAAATCCCGCAAAACTTTCTGACTGAAAAGCTAAAAAATATCCTCGAGTATTACCTTTGCATGCACAGTTAAAACATTTAAGTAATGACATTTATTCAATTAATTTTATTTTTATATTACACGCAATTATTTAATGCAATGCTACTAATGCTAAACTTTTGGTGGTTTCCGCGCTAGCTGTAGTTTTTTTTCCATATTCCATTGCTCTAAAAAAAGAAGTAAGGCGAAATACCCAACCAAATCAAGGAAATATTATCTTTGTTGAAGAAAAGATTTTGTCGAGAAGGTCTTCTTTCGAATATAGCCGATTCTGAAAGAAATCCTGCGCGAAGAAATATTTCACAGGGTAGGAAACCTGAGATTTTCCTTGAGGAATCGAGATAAGGAGAGGCCAGAGGTGAGTATGGAGCTAGGGGTGGGATCGCCCGGCTGCTTGCCAGCGGAAATGATGAGTCCGGGACGAGAAATTCTATCCGTCTTGAGAGGTCATCCAGCGGGAGAAGCGAAAAGTCGCCCCGACCTTTATGAAGCACCTGCTCCGGTGTCTGTCGTCGCCATCAACGCACGAACACACACCTGCGTTGGAAACTAACCCTTCTCTCCCTCCCCTGAAAGGTGTCCTCCGTAGGGTCTTCTTTTCTCAGTCACGCCGTCAGCGAGTTAAATCCAGATAAATGAGTCCCTCCCTCCCGTCACATGACCCGGCACTATCAAACGGACGAATTTTTCAACCCCCCCCACCTTATGCCATCCTCGAACCTTAAGCCCGTCTTTACTCTCCTCCTTTTCCCTTTTGCCCATCCTCATTACCCCTCTTCCATCTCCGCGAAAATCGAGCTTACAGAGGAACTTCTAATATAGACAATATTCCAAAAATCGTTCGGAATTCTTGTGATGGAACAGGATGTACTTTGGCCAAATCTTTACGAGAGATAACTTTGCCTGCCATGTTAACTTTTACGCATAAATTAGCTTAATATCCAAGTACTCCTAACTTAATTTGAATACTGAAATAGTCATGTCTGTTCCCGGAGACAATGTTTTTGATACTCGTATGAAAATTTTTGTCAAAACTTTATAAAACGTTTTTCTAGAAATAAAATCAAATAATAAACGATGAAATAGAACCAGTCCTATCCGTTATAAGTTGCGTTAAACTACATTTTTCGAATAGGTTTCATGCTGAGTCAACAGAGTTACCTTTCACAACTCTCTTTGCCGATATCACAAGGATTCCACCTTGAGCACAGATACGCTTCGTATTGATTGTGATACGAAGCGTATCTGTGCTCAAGGTGGAATCCTTGTGATATTGAGTTTCTTTTTTGAGCGAGAATAATATTATATTGGTATTTTTCACTTTTATTTTTTCTAATTTCATTTGATTTCCATTTTTTTCCAATTTTTCTTTGTTTTTGATACAGCAAAACATTATATGGTCTATCTGTAACTTTTTCTGGTTTTTCATGCCCCTTTTTTCGTCGAGGTCTTTTCTTGCTGTGGGTTTTTTTGACTAGGACGTAAGCTTACCTTGGACAAATACTTTTTCCAAATATGAAAATATATTTTTTTTACACATTTGGAGATATTTTGGCGTATTTACAGTACGGTGTTATATTGCTAATGTGAAATTAATCATAGACACCTTAATGTTTTTCACACCTGAAAAAGTTATTTATTTTAATTTAAATCATGTCTTTATTATGTATCTTCATCATTAAACAGTTACATTCAAATATTTCTGGCATCCTTTCAGGTAGATTCATATACCATTCATGAAAATGTTTCTATGTAAATGAATTTCCCAAGTTAATCTCAAATTTATTCATATACGTCTGTATTATCTATGTTTCTGATGATACGATGCTCTGGTCGGTTTCAATTGCGTTTATAGACACAGCAATAGAAATTAGGGAAATGTTTGTTGAAAATTTTATTTGCAAATTTGTTTGTAGTTTTTAAACACCCCTAGCGGTGTTTTTTTTGCTGGTATATGGAAATCTATGATAGATTAATGGTAACAAATTCTGTCGCCATCTTTCGCCCATTTGATAACTTCTATTTCTGAAACAGTGGGAGGAATTCTGTTTCCAATATGTAATTCAATGCATTTTTATGATGCCGTGCTATCACCAGCGTGTTTCGAATATAACTTCATTGTTACTCAAGAGACTCAGGATGATCGCATAATTTGCATTATCGTATCAATTTTCCAGTTTTATGACGGTCATAATTTATTTTATAAACGCTCGAGCTAACAGCTTTTAGGCATTTGAAATTGCAAGAGAATTTTTTTTCTAATCACGAGCGAACGCTACATCTCATCAAAATGGTCGGACCTATTCGGTCGGCCTTTCTAGCTCATTCAATTTCTACATTAATATGAATTTTCAGTTCTACTTCTTCTGCATTTGGGAACCCATATATTTGAGTCATTTATTAAGAGAGGTAATGATATTTAGCTTTCCTCAGTGTGAAAAGTTCGGGAACCTTTTTCCAATACGATTTTCCTTTTTTCTTTGAAATTTATATAATGTGTATCGTTTTCCTCATGTTGAAAGGTAGAGCATGAAATTCAAAACCTTGAAATCCTTGGTTTTGGAAATAGATAAATGAACATACACAGAAAAGCATTCCAAAAAATATACTTTTCTTGATTCTGATCGGCTTTTGGATTCGCGGAATGCTTACATTTTTCTGTTTCATTTCAGTTTGGATTTTTCTTAATTTTGAGCGCTTCGATTAAGTTCTGAAAGGTTGGAAATAAATAAAGGAATCTTGTGTAACTGTATAAATCTCATTTTAGACATCGTGGCGGCTACCTCTGAGCTCATTCACAATTTTACAATTTATTTGCGCAGTTAGTATTGACTTTTTTTAATTTCCTCACAAGGAGTGTGAGAGAGTGATAATGAAAACCCTTGTGCGCCTGGCGTAAAAACTAATGAGTTTAGAGCCAAGAGTCTGAGTGAATCGAATGTGAACTTTTTTCCTTATTTTAATCGACGTTTGACAGTTTTAGGGTCCGGATACGCAGTTTTTTATTACAAAAGTGTGTAATGCAGACTTAAAATGTAGAAAAATAAGGCTCGCATAGCCGTGAACGCCAAGGGTAGGGACGAAGCAAGAACAGGGGTGCATGGGAAGAATTTCGTACCAGGTATACCATGTTGCCTATAAGTCACTATGTATCGCATTACCTGTGGATTTAAACTGAGATCTGATGAAATACAAACGCGACCCTCAGAAACGTAAGCTAGGTCTAAACTGTAGCGGCGGATTTGGCTTCAAGAATTAACCGGAATTTCGCTTTCATTTATTTTATAACATCTTTGGTGTGGAATCGGCGTGACACATACTGGATAAAAAACCATAACTCTCAATTGTCGTCTCCAGGAGTGCAGCAGTGAACAGCAGGCAGACCCGAGCACACCTGGAGTGAAGGAAAGCACAATATCAATTTCAGAAGACGCCATATTAAGTATTAAGGAAATACGCTTCTTCCCAATTACCATTGAGAACGTTATTGACTCAAAAAAAAACCCTGGTCATGATTACGAAATTACGCACAGCGCTGTCTCGCGTAATCGATAATCTTACGCAGCTCTTAAGGATGTAAAAGATGTGTTAGAAGTTGGTTACATTACGCCTGCTCTTAAAAATCACCGTACTCACATCGTAGAACTAGTAGCAAGAGCTGTGATTGCAAGCAGTTTGAAGAAGCGATGATGATATCGGCAACACGCAGGTGAGATCGTGCCCCTGGAACTTCAGTAGAGAAGTTGGTTACATGCTCACGACGATGTATTTTTCACGATTCATTTTCATTTTAGTGATCTACCAGCTGAGTGGTAAGTTCTTGGATAGTCCTCATCCTGCATCCCAATTTTTGAAACGTTCTCGTTTTCCATCCTAAGGATGTCCCATCATTAGATTCCTCTTAAATTCTTCTGCCTTGAAATCTTTTTATTTCGTCCAGAATTCCAATCCTCTTCCTTCCTCTTCCACGCTTTCCCAGTGTTATCCCTTCTATTATTCTCTTCAGCATGCCCTCCCCTCTCAATACTTCTTCCATACATCTCATCTGCCTATTCTAAACCTCCGCCACGAGCTTTCTCTACTCTCCAACCATATCCAGTACCTCCTCGTTCGTCTTCCTCGCCACCCAGCCTACCCTATCCA
Source organism: Pyrrhosoma nymphula (assembly GCA_963573305.1). Lineage (NCBI taxonomy): Eukaryota > Metazoa > Arthropoda > Insecta > Odonata > Coenagrionidae > Pyrrhosoma > Pyrrhosoma nymphula. The sequence continues at coordinate 124,925,577 of OY754330.1, forward strand.
TCCTTCTCCATACCCACATTTCAAACTCCTCATGTCTACGCGCATCCTCCCTTCGCAATAACCAAGTTTCCGACCCATGCAGTGCCACGCTCAGATCCCCCTCATCAATGCCCTTCTCAATTGAAGTTGCTTCTTTATCGAGGGTAATTCTGCATCTGATATCTCTACCTCTAAACCCATTCTCCTCCAAAATACTACCCAGATATGTAAACTGCTAGACCTGCTCTATCCTGTGCCCTCCCACCCTTATATTCAGCCCCGCCTTCTTAATTCTAGAAAATCTCATTTATTTTGTCTTCTTGTGAATTACCTTCATCCCATACCTTTCGCATTGCACATCTAACGCATTCATCATTGTGTTTTAATTAAATTGCGCCACCAGCCTGGGCACCAGTTTCCATAGTTAAATTGTATTGTAAGTCATTCAATGCTTGGCTATGGCTCAATTTTAATTTTCTGTTATTTTTCTTTAATAAAGTTAAAAGTTACTATTCATTTTGCAGCATAGATAATGTAAGATGCCTCGTTAAATTAGTAAAATGAGTAACATAAGTTATCTAAAAAAAAGAGGAATTTGATTTTTTCCACTTCCAAGGGTTTATCCACTTTCATATGGCCATATAGGATCTTAATTGGACATTTAAACCGGTTCGCACGAACTAAACCTAGAATTCATCACATGTCATTACATCTACCTAATTGCCATAGAGAATTCAGACTCGTATGTATCTCCGAATTATATTCTTAAACTCAATGGTCATTAACTTGATATATAATTGAAAATGTCGGTAGTGTAATCACCCGTCGAGTCACTTTCCATTGGATGAGGAGAATGTGTTATTTAAATTGTCTAACTGTAAGCAGTAATTCATTTTTACGAGTTTTGGAAGCTAAGGTAATTTTTTACTTACTCTCTACTGCTTGCTGACCTGGATGAAAGCAATATGAACGAATTCGACGACCGAAAATGTAAATTAAAGATGACATTTTAAGATAAACAAATTTAAGATTTTCAAATTTCAAGGTTTACAAAAAAATTGTTGAGAGTTTTAAAAATTTCACAATTTACAAATGATAAGCGTTTTATTATTTTTAGATACTGCAGCATTACTTCTGCAGTAAATATTTTAAAGGCCGTAAATGGCTAACACTTTTTAATATCGTAAATTCTGGATACCTCTAATAAGGCTCTTTGAATGTCATAATTTTTTTAAATTAAGGTGTTTTAAAACTTTTGGTGACTATTTTTGGCAGAATATTCTTCTATTAAAAGCATTGAAAATCAATGCACGAATATAATAAAGCAGGAATTTTTTTTTACACTTGCAGTCAAAATATAATATATTCTTACATTGAAATTTGAATATTACATAGGCAGATCTACTTATGAATTTTTTTGAGAATATCGGTTTATCAATATGGGCACATTTCAGCCAGAACTAAAAAGGTTGGTTTCCTTTCAAAATTTCGAAAATTTCACCTGTAAACGTCAAGTCGTATTTCTTCATCATCGTCTTCATGTCCTACCTTCTTGTTTTCCCTTCTTTTGAGAGTCAACCTTACCTTTATCCTAGCTTTGCTTAATGAGTGGAGACAACGGTGGATGACGATGTGGTATGATGAATGAGGGAGGATCGGTGAAGGGAGACATTGCTCCCACACCGAGCCAATGGCGTGGAATAATAATCACATTATTCATCTGGAAGTTTTGAAGGAGGAACTTTCCCCTCTTTGGTCGGTCGTCTTAATGGAGAAGCAACATCTGCTACTTTCATTGTGGATGGTTGTGATTTTTTAATTCCTTTATCCTTTTCAAGATGGTTACGAGTTCCCCTAAAAAAATTGGATCTTTTATTTTACCAATTCTCTCTTAACCTCTCTCTCTCTCTCTAATACACTCCATCATTTCGCGCTAATGTGAAAAGAATTGCCTTGGCGTCATTTTTTCCGTGACTGGAAAGGGATTGGAAAGATCTGGGGATAAACCAGAAGGATCTCTTAATTAATTCTGCTGCGAGTAGTCATAATAAAAAAATGAAGTCCGAGTTTGAGTATGGAATTGATTTTTCGTATTTTTATATTTTTATTGACGTAATTTCTCCGAGTGTCATTGAGCGAGTTAATTTTGGGGCTGCTTCTGTTCTCTTCTTGCAACGTCTCTGTCACGGATTCCGCTTCTATACATTGACAGAATTATGTCATGCGCCGAATAAAGGAAAAATGGTGCATCAAAATTCATTTCATGGATTCAATCAAAATTTACTTGACTTCTTGGACCGTGGGAGTGATTCTGATGAGAAAAAGTTTTTCACCTAATCATTATAAGTTTAATCAGCTTGGTATGATGAAGTTATTCAATGTATTTTACACATAAAATCGGATGAATATAATGTCATAAAATAGGATTACGTCTGTAGCCTAAATATTGTAAAAATACAAAAGTACGTGAATGAGTAAGAACTGCAATTGCACATATTACAAGAAAATTTACTTCTACCTCTTCTTTTAACCCCTTTCCTTAACTCTTATTTACTTTACTACGCCAACTTTTGACGGTTGATTGTTCATGATTGGTTGTATCATTTTATTTAGTCATTGTAGTCCACGGCTTCAGAACTTTACTTTCATTTTATCCGTTAATTATTTATTGAAGTTATCCAAATACATTTGCGTCATGAAGTTCGTAAGAAATCGATATAACCATTAACAATTAAGAGGGTATCGTAGAAATTTCTTAATGGACCTTAGTTACATCAGATCAAATGATATATCAACGACGTACGACCCTTAATTTCATCATATTCTGGGTATATGTGTACAACGGTGGCGCAACTGCGCAGATACGAATAAGGTTTCAGTTCAAGAAAAAGCCGCTCTACACTAGATCCCTCTTAACCAGTTTTTTGTGACATACTAATGCGGATTAACTGTCATCAGCTCTCCTGTTAGTTTACACCTTTTTTGCCGATGCAAATCTCCCGCAACTATCCTTAATAACCTGTCCATTACCAGCAAGGTACTATCTAACTAACTGGGTAAATTTGCCTTCTCCGTTTATTTACTCCAGTTTCCAAATTCATTATCTCCATTTCGTATTCCTTGCACTGATGAAGGCGACTATCAATGAACCAAGTCCTTTGCAGGATCAATTAACTGACACCCTTTCATTAGGAAATGTGACCTAATCCATCAGTCCTCAATATGACCGACTCTATCAATGTTCTACAATAATTCTTAGATTTATCTTTACCCTTATTTCACTCATCATTTCACCCACATAGGTTTTGAAGTAATTTATTTAAGTTTAACTAAATTGAAAGAGCCACGGTGTTTAGAGGCAGCCTTGTCTTACCCCACGGTATGCCACTTCCCATTCTTATTCTACATTTGTCACCCTTGCTTTCGCTGTCTGGACTGCATAAAGGTTTTTAATAATTCTTCCACCTCTCCAATCTACCAATATATTAACTAGTATCGCAATATTTCTAGATTTATAGATCTTCAATATCGCTAGATTTCTTGTATTATTTCTGTCGAAAGCCTTCTTGAAATTGACGATACCATCAGTGACTCTTGATTGTAAGTTGAAGAGCTTGTCTAGCCCTTAATAAACCCAATGAGGTCAAAGTAGTTATCTTGGTTTGAAAATGTTTCCAACATTTCTTTTTTGGAGAGATTCAGATTGAAAGAAAACTCTTCTGTTGGTACACAGCGTCTTTCGTGTACACATACATTCGTCTTTGTTAACCTCTGAGCAATTGAAACACTACCTATTAAATGCAAGCAGTAGGCGATTTCGTAGAACTAAGAGCAAAACAGATTCTGGTAAGACATCCTTTGAAGCCACTATATATATGTACTCGTCACTAGGAAAAGCCACTTGGCAAGATCTTGACAAAGCGCGGACATTGAAAGGGGTAGAATTGCCATTCCGTGTTCGGTAGCTGTTAGGGTAACATGATGTCCCTGAGGGTATAACCCTTAAGGCTTGGTCTGAGCGGTGACTTACGTGGAGGAATGACAGTTGTGGATGGGCTCCCTTGTGGTAAAGATTCATCCCCGTGTTTCTCTCAGCAACGCAGCAGCATGGCGTTGACGTGGAAAGCAATTGGTACTCATCCAGCCTGATTTTGGAACAAAACACCACAAGGCTCAATATGACAGCCTCATTGTGAGCCTGTGTAATTCCGTCTCCCTTCATTTCTCCTCAGGGATGATGAAGGAACAGGAATCATCAGCGAGGATTGGGTCATATCAGATGACTTTAACTGACAGTGACATGTCAGTCTGCTTTTGTCACGGCTCGATCGCTTGGACGCTGTAACCGTCTAGTTTGGTGAAGGCATGAGAGGATCATTACTTTTCTCCCCTCTTCACTCCTCGCTCACCGTGTGCGACCTTTCTCGGTTTAGATAGCTCTGGCGTCGGATCTGATTGTTTGTATAACTTCGACAAATGTAATATTGCATCTTTTTCGTAAGTTTTATCCGGAGGTATCTTCACAGCTTCTTTTTGAAATAAGTTTCCTTAAAAGTGGAATTTTTAGCATAGAATGTTATTGAACATGTTCAGCTTTCTTTAAGAAAACGTTCTTTTGCTGATCTATTGTTATTTAAGGTTTTTAAACTGGATAGGAAAATATGCACGCAATTAAATAAATCCAGCGTATTACAACGAACTCCATTGCTAGCAATAAAAATGCAAAGTACCAGCGTAAATTGTTCTCTGTTTCCCCTGATATTTTAATTTTTAAGTTATGACTTGTCCTATCTCTTTCATCACTTCGCTTAAATTGCGTTACACTCAAAATGCACCACGCAAAATTGTACATCCGACTGCTTTCAAATGTGTTCTTCGCAAAAAACTTAATTGGTACTTAAATGTGGCACTTACAATATCAAATCCCCACTAACAACTCAGGGATTGTGGAGCCTTCCACCACACCTATAATATGCGCGTTGTGATTTCTAGATGCGAGAACTTGGAAAGGTACCGACGCGACGCTGGCTAAGCCTCCCCTCGACCTTGAATCCATGGAATACGTGTTTCTTGGCTGAAAACCAGGTGAGGTAAGCTTTCAGCGTAAGAACCAACATCCTCATTAATGACATATTGCATTCTTGTTACATGAGGTCCACGTCACACGAAGTCCAACGCTTTTCCACCGCGTATCGAATGATATCCTAAAGTAGCATGTTGAAGATCGTATCGAGTCTCAGATGGAGTCTTATGCTGCATGGTGTAGAAATCTGGGCACTGTGGTTTAAGGACGAGAATAGAGTGGAGACATTTTCAGATTGAGGGAGAGGGAGGAGCTGTTGTGAAGAACGGTGATGAAGGTACATGGAGAAGTTCTTGATATGGTGGAAGGGATAGGAAGCGGCTGGAGGAGATTAGCAGGAGTTGAAATTGATTACATGGATGTAGTAACAATTTTGTACCAATGGGATGCTATACAGGTATGTCAACTGATAGAGGGGAGGAGGATATTTTGCAGATAAAGAAGGGGAAGTATTGGGAAAGAAATTCTGGATACGAAGTATAGAGATCTAAAGTGTTCCGAGCTAAAGAAACATTAAATATGTAAAGATTAGGGCCTATAGTTACGAAAGATCAGATGACAGCATTTCTACATCCATCCAAGCCGATTTAATGTGTAAATAAACTTCTTCGCAAAAAATATTGCGAAGTGTCATAAATCCATGCTTTGAATTTCCTGTAAACTCACTATTACTCTCTCGTGTAAATATCTTAGTCGTCACAAAGGAATGCCGCTCAGAACTTGTGGGGAATTTGGGAGAATTATTTCGATGGATAGCAGATAAAATGCCAAGGGTTCTGTTTTAAAAATGGAAATACACCAACCGTGGAACACCATCACCACCGCAAACCATAGGACACCAGTCATGAAAGGAGAGGGAATAGGGAAAACACGGAGTAGAGGACGGAATTGAATGGTAAGTCAATGCAACATACAACTCACTTCAACGGAATTAAATATATCTATTCGACCCAACTTGACCGAATAAACGTGAATTGTTCTAAACGTACGTGCCTGGAATAGAAAAATTGGTAAATAATTCTTATTCTAGGATCGATTCCTCGCTTGAAATCCCTCCTTAAAACCTCTGCAACCACCGTAATCAAAGCGAATACACTTGCGTCCGTCTATTCTTGCTTCATTTCCATAACTTGTCATTTGGTGTTCTAACAGCTTCTGCTTGCTCTGCCATGAAATGTTTTACTGTTTTCCTCAGCCTTTTGCTTTGCTGTGAGTTAAAATCCATACCTACGCATTCACTGTTTTCCATAATTGCTTTTTTAAGTATTATTAGTTGAGTATCATACGTTTATAAGCAAAATATTTTTCTCTGAGTCTTTTATACCTAAAAGTCATTATTTTATCCACCCGTGGTCATTATTTCTGGGTACGCGTGCGCAACTGCTTATTAGATCAATATTCTATTGTCATTACCATTATTCCACAAACTCTTTTATTTCAATTTTGAATTACACCGCGTTGAAAGGCTCAAGAGAATCATAGGTGCACAAATATTCGATTTATCAGCATTTAAAATAATGCCGAGAAATATTTATTACATTATTACAATGGCAAGATACCAATTTTTGAAATTTGGTGACCACAAGGAAAAGACAATCCTTTTTTATGAATCATCGATTTTTGTCTGCGTGAAATAAATTATAGTTGTGCGTTGTCACAAAACATACGAGTTTTGTAGTTATTTCTGTATTATGAGCTAGTAATGGGCAATAAAATATAAATAATTTAGTTCACAGTATTAAATCCTAGAACTATCAATTACTTAAAACGAATGTAGGTGTTGAAGTCTGAAGGTTAACCCCAGTACACTATATTTCTAATTACTTAGGCATATTTCTACGGCTCCGTTACAATATAGGCCTTCGCCCAACACATCGAATTATGGAACCCAGTTATCTCAATACTTGCCTGGAGGTAAAGAGCTATAATCATTCAAAAGTAATTGAGTCAGTCTCACTGCTTAAAATTGTGTACAGATCAAGGATTGTCCAATTATATTTGACCGACGCCGTCGTTGAAGGTTATTAGAACTCCCTCATATGGCTTAGAGAGCTACTATTGAAAATTCTTATTCACTTAGCAGTATGGAAAGTGAGCGACCCCTTCTCTTAGCATCTCTCTCACTTGGACCCATACGTTTTTGATCCCCGAGGACGGACATTGTGACAAGTATAACACTGTAATGAAGTCCAAGAAGGGTGTGGGAAGAAGGTCGAGGTGGGAGGGGACTGGAAGTGGAAGGGGAAGGAAGTGGGAGGGGAAGGAAGTGGAAGGGGACTGGAAGAAATTTCAAGTTTGACTTGTGGATGATGAGTGACCTCGAATGTCAAGGGTGAGAAGAGAGAGGAGGAAAAAAGGGCTTAAGTGAGCCGAAAGATGCAAGCCAGGAGAAACCTTTAGGCCGCGACCGAGAGTTCAGCTTTAAAGGCCTCACCGTTACCGTATTCTACTCTTAAAGTCACTCCACCCGCTGTACTTTCGGAACCGTAATCGCTCAGTCTCTTTTCCTGCGAGCATTAAGAAAGGATAGAGTTAGTGTAAAGAGATTGCTAAAAAAAGGTGATGTGTTATCAGGGCATTTAAATGGCTAAGTAGGAGCATTTGAATCTTTGTTAGGCTCTTCAGGACTCCTGAACATTTCATAAGTGACCTCCACTCGACGCCAGACTTGGTTAAATCCTTTAGTTCGCATCGTGCCTATCAATGGTGAAATATAAAAAAATGCTGAATTTAAACCGTTTTGGATCTGATAGTAGATGATATGAATAAATATCAATCAATTCTTAATTTATTTCCACCATTCTAAGAATTCTGCTAAAATATTTCCTTTAGCTTCCCTTTTCTAAAACTTTGTGATAATCGTTTTCTATAACTTCACACCATCTCAAAGAAAAATATAAGAGACGGTTTAGTAAAACATATATATTTTTGGGGAATGTAGGTTCATTTAAAGTATTCTTTTAAAACGCGTGATTATGTCCGACCTCAAAGGGCTGATTTGTTCCATTAATCCGCAGGAATCAAACCTTTCACGTAAAACACTGTTTAATATTTAATAATTCCCACGTTATTTAGAAGAATCAAAATTTTAGATCGATTGGCACACGTTTTATCGGACAATTTTCCCTCTATCGCATTTCCATTCCTCATGCTACAAATTTGCCCGTGGGAAAGAAGGTTAAAGAAAAATATTAATTATTTGTACTTTCACTAATAGCAAAAGCAGATGACAACACTATGGGATACATTATTCCTTATAAATCCGCTCACCTTTAATTATACAACCCATCCTGGGAGTGACATTCATTATTGGTATATTTTTAGGTATGCTATCTCTGGTTTGCTAATGTGCTACCTCTTTATCGCAGAATGTGAAGTAGAATCTACACAAAGCGAGTTTATGAAAGAATAAAGAAGAATATTAAGGCAGCACACATTTGAATTCTCCCTAAATTTATGGAAGATGTAACCCTGATTACATTTTGTCAGCGCCTTACTCATAATTTGGAAAAAGTTCTAATTTTTTTTATACTTTTGTGATTCAAATAATTAGAGCTCAGTCATGTTTGTCTTATTTCTAACTCGGGAGGAAGATTCCTGAAGATTTTAAACCCATTTCATGACCCTTTTATTTGATTTTTGCCGTTTGTTATTAGAAAAATAACATTTTTTAATTTCCTACTGAAATACCCTCTTGTTGATACTTATCGTTATTAAAAATTTAACCACCGTCCGTCATTATCTGTGAATTTCCAACCAAACTGACATGTCGGTGATAAAGTAGTAAGCGGCATATCCCTTTAAATATAAACAGCAGATGGGATGCCCTCTCTCCGAGGCTATCTGCGCCCAATTAGTGTGTATTTTTTCTCGGAAACGGTAATGAGGTACCTGTGGCGGAAGATAGAAACTCGAGTTCAGACAGGCACGAAATGGTTATCGAAGAGAGCAAAGAGCGGGAGTAATACGCTGGCGACTATTTTTGGACAACGTAACGCAAAACACAATTACGCGGCCCGCTTCCATTCATTTTCGCCTCCAATGAGCCCCGCGCAGCACCTGCTTCGTGTTAAAGCACCTGTCATGGAGCTGCTTGTGCAGCGATGCATATCCTGGTGACCACTCGTGCGGGATGTTTTGAATATACCGAGTTTATTTTTTCAATTGTAATCTTTCCACTTTGGAAAATAACACCTATGCAGTCTACTACGTAACGTTTTTTCCCTTGCTGAATATTTTTATTTATTTACCCCTAGCAGGATACGTATTTCCAAGGCCTCGCCCTGGTTATTTGTCGGCTTTGCTCGCTAGTTTTTTAATGAAATAAGTTACATCTTGATAATGGATTCCTTTCTCATCGTGTATTTAGCTGCGTATACTTAACGCGCACGAGTTTAAAATGTGCGTATTTAAGGGGATAATGCGTGTGGAACTCACATTGGGATTAAGTGAATTGATGGGTTCCTGAGTTGTTATCTTAATCGACCCTCATATAGAAGCAAATCCTCTTTTGACATACTTGTTCTACTCTTTTTGCCCCCACACTTCTACTTTGGTAACACCTTGCCCGGCCTCTTAGTGGTATTAAGCACAGGTCGGTCTTACACAATTTTAGAAACCACAATTTATTCTACTCAGAAAGTGCCTGTGGAAAATTTAACAGTTAAACAGTAATGTTCCCTCTTTTATGTTTACACACAGAGACAACAAATTATTCAATCAGTTAACCTTTGTTTGAAATGAATGAATATGATGATTATCAAACAGTTTCCAGAAATGGAATCAATGTACATCTACTCATGTGAATCTAATTTCTCTCAGGTGAACGTCCATGCACCAGTGTATATACGAATGCCTGAAGAGATATGTGTTGGTAGGTTTAAGATGGTCCCGGGTCCACTGTGCAGGTCCGGCGCCAGTAACTAGAAAACTAGATCAGCATTCTCGGTCCAGGGTAGCTGGGTCCCAGCAGTTCTCCCCTCTCTAGATTACTGTGTTTAGGAAGTGACTCCCTGCTTCACGGTCACGATACGTGGTGAGTCCGCAATTGGACTCCATTCGGGCAGGGTTTCACCTCCTATTGGCACCAGCGATTTCCGGGTAGACCTCCTCTCTTCACCCTTACTGCTATTTATACCCACCCTTAACAATATCTCCCCCCTTCCCAGGTCTTCACCTATCTTGAATCTCTCCCCATGTATTTTACCCAGGTCTTGTCGCAAGCGCGAAGGGCTAATTTTCGCGGTTGGCGTCCGGAGTATGCAAACTTTATTGCAGAGGGGGTTTATCGCCGACAATTGCTCGAGTGACTCCCAATTGTCGTTTTCCCGACCTTGGGGATCTACCTCGCCGTGCGCATTCAGGATCAAATTGAAAGGATACTGCTCAAAGTTTGCCTACCATTCTCTCGATACCGCCCGAACAACGGTAATTGTCACGTTGTCACCTAAATCGACCTTGGGGAACGACCTTCATCAAGGTGTGACCTTGATATGTTACACTCTAGAATGCAGAAAATATTCACATAAATTATTTTTGCCCAAAATTTGAATTTAACTTCGTCAGGATTAACTGCTAATGATTTTTTTGTTTGTATTGAGTACTCTTTTCACTATTAATATCAGTACTCTACCATTTGATTGGTAGGTTTTTCGACAGTTCTTACTCTATCATCCTAAAATCAGATATATCGTCTCATTTACCCTCGTATTCAAGTCCCGCCATTAGCTCACAAGCATACAGATAACCATATCATATAACACACAAAAACGTAATTTTTCTCCAAGATTCAACATATATGTTTCTACGTTTTTGTGATTACAAGGCCTTTAATTGGGTTATCTTACGATGTTGAGTTTTTATGTAAAACATGACAGTGAGGCTAAAATTTAAAATAGAAGCAGATTTTCTTTCTAAATAAAGAAAAGTTAAGCAACCACACTTTTAAAACCTGTGTTTGTAATCATACACTGAACTTGAAATGTTAAATGGATTTCAAGCATGTTAAAAGGCGGAAATGAGATAGTGGAAATGCCCATGTATACAATTCATTGCTTATTATACCTTTAGAAAAACAGCTTTAAGTAAAAAACAAACGTTTAAAGTTTAACTTGTTTGCACAATAGGGCATTTATGGTACAGCAATTTTGATAATGAAGATGTGTTGAATATCTATTCAGCACATCCTTAGCAGGCCTTCTTAGCAGGTATCCCAGGCATCCTTAGCAGGGCCTTCAACTCAGGCATCCTTAGCAGGGTCTCATAAGCCCAGCGAAGTATCCCTATTCGGGTTGATTGTGTGTGTCTATGGTTGTCCCTGGCGAGGAAGTAACATTCCCGTAAAAACCACCACAGGGGTTTTTCTGGTCGAGAGGTTGGTCACTGGCGTGGATTTTTCCCCCTATTTTTTCCCAACACAGCAATTGTGGCGTATTTTTGACGAGTGGTGCCAATTTATTACGGTCATTGGAGAATTTTATACATTGTAACTTTAAGAGGCCGTAGAGCTCACGTTCCCTAGTTTTTTTATCTATTCAGAAAATAGCACTTCTATCATACATAGTATATGTATTTTTTGTTTCATATTCCAAAAACATTTTGTGTGGGTACATGGCACCATGGGTTTATCGCTTCCTTGTAAAGATTTTACTTACACTCGAACGTTTTTCGTATCAACGCAAGTGTGGTATTTAGAAGGAGTACCATAAATCTTAGCCAACATGGGCAGATGGGTTAATAAAGTTTCGCGGCAGGGCTGATGGGTTAAATTGCTTTTTAAACTTGGAGCCAATTAGTGAGACAACTTTCAACCTACCCTAGACACGGTAGTCATAAAACTCAATATATAGATGTCAGACGATGCGGAGAGAGGTTTTATAAATTTAAATTACCTTTGTTGCCGTTCTCGTGTTTCTTCAAAACTTATACTTTGCACGCTGTTGCAAGCAGAATATTCCATCAATTAAAAAAAAAATATATGTATCATAAAAACAAACCTTAAGCAGTGGTTGAATGCAAAATTTCTTTTCTCAGAGAGTAGAAAAAATCACATAAATGTCTTCTAAGTGTTCAATCTTGCAGACACATTGAAAGCAGCACTAGCACTTAATTTTTTCCAATTCTCTTGCGGCGTTTTCTTCATATTCGTGGCATTTCTCTAAATTAAGATTCTCCAAGATAATACATTACTGCGCTTGGCATAACCAGTGTAACCAATGTCGTTGCAACACAAATGAATCAATTGTCTTCAATTCTGATATTCTTTGTCCTCAATTAAAAATAACTCTCAAATCTTGATTCACATAGGCTATTTATCTGACAATTTTCTGCGAAATCGTAATGAAAACAGAGTGGTTTTAAGGATATTAATTTAAGATTTTTCTTGTTAATAAATGTACTGGTGGTATTTTATTTCAAATAATTTTCGGCCTTTTTTTTGCTTAAAAAAGGGCAGAAGGCGCATTTTGCATCTTCTAAAAATCTTAAAGCGAATGATTGAAAGTCAATATGGGCATCAAGTTAGCGGTAAAAAGGACATGGCAAAGTTTTCCCACCTACTCCAGAACTAAATGTGTGAATATTATTGAATTAAATGCATAAAAAATATGTAATATAAAATAATAGTTTAGAGGAACTCTCATGAAATAGTGCAACACGGATTTTTTATTACAGTTTACGTCACATATTGAATATTTTATCAATATTTGGGTCCCGACGCAATGAGGTCTCAGTGATTAGAATGAAATAAAATTCCATTAATGATAAACGTTTCTCCCGTAAAACATAACGCATTACATGATTTTACGTGAGAAACTACTTTCAGAACTGGAAAAAGCAATTTTTAAAAACCTCCCAAATCCTGGATAGAGGCCTGCCATTCTGGTTTTAAGTTAAATATTAATAATAAGACAGTCATAAATGTTAATTGGCAAATGCTTCATGGAACTAAATAAAGATAATATTCTTTTCATTTATCTATACCTGCGGACTACGCTGCGAGGCACCGCAGGGCCATATGGCACGGGGTGAGAGTAGGGAAAATGAAGTGCGAAGAGAGAGAGAATATAAGTAAATTGCATGATAACGAAGCTTCTTAGTATCTTGCGTTGTTATTGTTTTATTCGTTAATAGGACGTTAAAAGAAGAAATGTTTGTACCCATCAGTTTGAAAGCGTATCTCTTACTTTGTCGCATCTATCAGCTCATAAGGTTTAGTGCTGGATTTAAGTAATATCCTCCGTTTCACCTTGGGACCCGTCTGATTTGAATTTCTCAAGTAATTTAAGAGCGAATCTCTAGCGGCCCCCAACATAGTCCCTCTATCATCAGTGTCACCGTCTGTAGCAGCAGCACTCTGCATCACGTAGCAGTTTGAAACGAAGCTTGTAGCTCATCATTGATTTTTTTGAATATTTCGCTATTCATATATTTTCTTTGAATGGCTTTACAAACATTTGGAAACTGCTCTAGAAGGGAATATTTCTAGAAAGCCTAAAACACAACGAAAAACCACACCGAAATGAGACAATTAATCAGAACGAAAGAGGCATTGCGAGCTTCCTGGGCGAGAGATGCACTTTTCATGAGATTCTAGTTTTTGTCATCATATATATAGGAGCATGCTTGTCAGTTAAATACTGGGGTTATTTTTTGCGCTTACCAGGGCTACTACATTCATAATTTGGAAACAGTCAGCATTATCAGTTCTCTATGAACATTAAATAAAATTATTATATAGAGAATCATATAGCATTCTCGTCAAACTTGATTTCCTTGTCTCGATTGCCTAAGGTACCAAATTTTCTCGGGAATTTGAGTCTGCTTTCTCTAATTCTATAATCGTTCCTCCCGCACACGTACTTAGTCCACTCTTGCAAACTTTTTTGCGGTAGAATAACATTTTTTCTTTAAAATTTAACAAAATATGGGTAAATAATATGCACGTCCTTCAGTCCGTGTAAAACTTTTAATCAATGCAACGAATTAATCAGAGGAAACTGACACTTGCCTGCCAATCATCGAGCAAAAGAATATAAAAATACGCTTTCAATCAACACGATGAACTCAGAAGTCATTATTTCAGATGAAAACAAATAGAACTGACCGAATGAGAGAGTCTTTGAAACAGAAATAAATTTGAAGATAGAAGAGATAATGCATGACATTTGCGGGAGATACTCCTCTTGCTTAATGGAGAAAATGTATCCCCTTAAAGTTTTATTAAATAAATCAATATGTTCAGTATAAAAAGCTTAAATAATGGAATGTAGTTCAAAGATATAATATATAGCAGTTTATCAAGAGATAGACCTATTTCAAGCTATATTCCGTTGTCTCGGGCGTAACTTAGTGGAATTTGCTTAGCATTGTAAATGATAAATACAACTTTGATTTTCCGCATATATTTATTACAACAAAATGACCTAGGTTTCGACGGAGCTTGTCATCATCAGGTGGCATCAATAGGATAGGTTCACAGGATTCAATTATCTATGAAGATAGCTCGTAATACGGTCATAAGAGTGAAATATTTCTCAAATTATTGTGTTAAAAGCGTCGAATTTTGCCTTCTTCCAGCACCGGCAAACGGTAAGCTGCAAAAGCAATAGGCGCTTAAGTACGATTGCACTATCTCTGAAGACACCTCTTAATGTGAATGATTTAAGTGAAGTATTTCTCGAGTTCTTACACTCGAGGCCGTTAAGATCATCAATGTCTACTTATAATGTTTAATGTAAAAATGAACACAAAATGATCTTCCATGCGTACGTCGAGGTTTGTTTTTCTCGTCGGAATGCCTGATCAACATTTCAGCTTCATAAAGATTTAATGACATTGATCTTCCATGCCTGATGCATCAACAAAATTATGAATTTATGCATGACCATTTGCTCGAAGTTTTATCCAGGCTCAACCAATATCGAACGTATTTATATCTTCGGGTAATAGTAAGAGTTTTCTTTATATAGTAAGAAAGCGATAAATTTGTTGCTAATTTAATGTAAGTTTTGCCTGAGAACAATTTTGATTTGAAATATATTTTAACCCATTAACGTTGGGATTTTAAATCTGGCCATTACATTGGGAAAGCCATATAGCAATAGTATTCGATTAAATTGAACAAATATTTCGACTTTGAGAAGAAAAAATGTTTTGTGACATTGTTGCAAAAGTACCATTACGCAAATTTGAAAAATGGAGTAAATATGGAAACTGAGTGCAAGATATGTTTTCTGTGTTCAAGCTAAATGTGAAAGGGATAAATGTAATAGAGTGAAATAAAAATGACGAAATTCTGTGGCGCGATTACGGTTCTCGATAACGCATGCGATCGCGGTATCATTATGTTTCATTTTTTTTATTTTTATTAAGTGCCTATAAGTCTTATACATTTATCACACTAAAACTGATTGGCACTCTTCAAGTCTTATCAGGTGCTTTGAAGCACTAGTTTTACTTGGCGGAGTCCGTTGGGCGGTAACCGTGAGCTTTGCCCTTCTAGAGCGGTTTGCATTTTAGATAACGATAACGGAACCGCGAAAGAAGGAACCATGGAATGCTATAAAGTTACAAACATGGCTGGTTGTGAAATAGCTATTACCATTATGGTACCATCATCATTTGACCGTTTTATATATTTTATTATAATGATAACTATTCTGGAGTATTTGCCAATACTCCAAAACAGCGATCATTATTAATTTACTGGTCAAGATGTAGGTATAATAGTTGCATATTTTGTTCTATTTCTGAATTGCTACCGTGGATATTTCCTAATGGATAAAACGGGAACAATGCTTAAGTATTGAGGCAAATAAAACTTAAATAAACAACTATTTCTTAAACAATTTAAATTTGTCACATTAATTTGTAAATTTGTAAATACGACAATGTTTTTACAATTCAAACTACATTTACTTTCATCTTCAGATATTTTTGCGGGGCAAAAAATAATCGTTGCTTCAAAATGTGTTGCATCTCAGCGGAAAATAGAGAGATTGTGAACTTTTCATGCCTACCCTAATAGTCTTTTTGAATCTATAGCTAATGTCTCCGTCTATGCGGATGCATTCGGAGTCGGAGTTCCCCCTCCTATTTCCGCCTCATAAATTACCACCTAAAGACCTAGCTAGAATAGCGATCAACGGCTAAGAGTTAGAGTAAGGAAGAGGAATTATGGACACTCTGGTGAGAGAGAGAGTGAGGTGGGAACGCAGCGAATATTTTGTGGCGACCCTTTGTTTACCACGGGTGTCCCGAAGGAGTAATGGGCTTGGAGAGGGAAGAGCAACGACATGTGGGAGACGATGGAAGGCACCACTAAAAAAACCTATCCCGTTAACACTAGGAGGACGGGATTTCCACATCACCAAGAAGGGCGGATATGGAACACATGCCCTCTAATGTTTCCTCACTAATCGTGAAGCATTGTACATGAATTTTCAACGGGCTCTGTCTACTAAGGTTGTATTCGATTAACCTAAGACTAGCTAAACATTCATTTCCATAGCATAATTCGAACCCGTAGCCAATAAATTTTGGTTGTCGATTCGGAACATTACTACCCTGGCTACTAGAGTCGGCTTATTATTTGAAAGGCATTCTTTGGTGATTGACGTTTTATATATATATTTTTAAAGTCTATGGGTTAAAATTTTGTTTCAAATGTTTTCTTTTCTCGTTTGTGTTGTTACCTTTTGTACGTAGGCTATTTTAACTTTAATGTTAATGCTGTTGTAGGACTGGTGTGGGGGAACTAGTACATGGCGAAAGAATAACTCTTTGCAGGGTTCCACCGATAAATACTTAATGCGACCGGTATCGTGATCAGGCTTGACAGTGATGCCAAACATCAAAACCGGTTGCTTTAAGTGTAGAACTGGAAAGAGATTTCTTTACTTTCTATTTCATCGTTAGATAAAGATTCTCTCATGCTATTCCAAACCAATGCTTCTACTTTGCTTGAAATGTAAATGATTAGTAAAACTTAGTTTTACCACATATATTTATTACAACAAGATGATCTAGGTTTCGACGAAGCTCGTTTGATTTTATGTGCACTCCTTGCTCCTCTTATTTCCCGTTCCCCCTGACTACAAGAAGACTAAATGCAGACGCTTTTTGCTTCCTTCTTTTATTCTATCCTAAAAACTTGTATCTATGTAGATAGACACATACTAAATGGCGCGAACACCTCAGCACTCAGTGGGCTCCCATCATTATCAATGCCACGAACTGCATTCAATTATTAAAATGATTCTTGAAATTCTGCAGGTTTCCTAACGACCAAATGAGAAGATAAAGAGTGGAAGTTGTGGGAACTGGGGCGCGCAATCAGCTGTAATCGGTGTAGGCCGTGCGTCCCGCTTGCATGTTCTTTTCTCACTTCTAACCCGGTGCATACGGCCCAGCAATGCGTTTAGCGGTAAAATTTCGGTTGCGTGGAATCGGTCACATAAACGACTCCCGTTACAAAAAATGCCCGCGTCCATCTTTTGACTGCTATGGCACTTGGCTTTCGAACGCGCGTGGTCCTCACAGCGAGTCAAGAACTCGGGACGGACAAAAATGCAAAACTTCTCGTGCCCTCGAATTTAACTTTGTTCCAGTTTATACTCCGGCCGGGATGATACTGTGCTTACAGCTTTATTAATTCAACCCACGGTTCTCTTTTGTAATGGAGAAAATGATAACCCACTCTTGCAACCTTGGAGCCGTGACGGGTGGTCCAGTACAAGGCGAGATAAAGCAGCGGTTCATGTGTTTGCATGTGAAGAAGCAGAAAAGAAGTTATATTCGCTTAAATAAACACGAATGAGGGAGAAAGATCAGGGTGGTAATTTCAAGGAAAATGGTGCGCACTTTTACAAACTGAAATATGTGCATGGAAGGATTTATTTTTATTTCGGGGCAATGGACTAAATATCGACCATTAGCTCTGCAAGGAAGGCTTTCGGAAAATTTGTGTGACCACCTTACTGCTTCAATGCATCCTATGTGGTCGTTTTCGAGCCTCTTTAATGTGCCAGTTGAAGGCGAGGTGAGCTCGTGGTAGGGAGGCAAAATTTATGGGGCCAAAAAGTGCTTCGAGAAGTTCCCAGTCTAGAGAATGATAATTTTTAGCTCACACTTCCTATTTCGTCCTCCTATTGTTCACCAACTAAACTGCCGATCCCAGGGTATACCTCAATTTAGAACCGTCTTTATTTTATGTCCACATTACCACTTGCCCACTGAAATGCCAGTTGGTTAATATCAGATGAAATAAGAATTGAAGTTTTACTAAAATGTTATTTATTTTTATTCAATAGCAGAAAATTAAAAAAATACAAGAATATCTGCAGCATTACTTTTTGTAATAATATTTGTGAATAATTTCAACGAAGCAGTTAAAAGTGTCGACTTTGTCGATGTTGTTGGCGATTTTGCCTTTTTTGATTCTCAATAACTCCTCGGTTTAAAACTTGCCCTGAAGTTCCTAAGCGTGTGGTCAAAGCACTTTCAAGTTTTCACCAAATAATTAGTCCTAGTTTTTTTTTAAATAATTCGTGTTTGTTTAATATTCCTTATTTCGAAGCAATCCTTAAGTTAATATCTTATCAAATTCATGTCTATCATCGCATTAGCTAATACAGCATGTTATACCTCGTTCTTTCGTATTTTAAGTTGCCTTGAGTAGAATTATTTCCCATTTTTTGCAAAAAAAGTGCATCTTATATACACATTTAAATTCTTGAAATGTAGTTATGTGGGGTAGGACAACTTGGAGATCGTCACAATTCATTATAATCCTCCCAATGGCAAATTGTTGATTCTACTGCATACCTGTACTAACCAGCCAGTGGTTTCGTGGCCAAAAGTCTTCTTTGATACCATCTATTTATTGGTTCAATTTGCATTTTCACTTGATTAAAATTTTCTTTGATTGAAAATTTAATCGATTTCCTCCATTTGCCTATTTTTTCTTTTGGCGATTTCCTCCTTTTCTTCCGTCCTCCATAACTGGCGACGCTCGATGGCTGAAGGGATATTTTTCTTTCGTTTGGAGCGGGGAAAGGGAAAGTCAGAGGTGAATGCACAGAGGGTGGACGCGGTTACCCTTTTCCCTGGCAGAAAAAGGATCCCGCTAGGGTGGAACAATGGGTTTAGGAGGAAGACTTGTCCTCTCTAAAGGAGCAGACCCTGAGATGGAAAAGAAAAGGATGCCGAGCTTGAAAGGGGTGAACTCAGGAGGGAGCCAAAAACTCAAAGATTTTCATGAATAACTTAACTCTGTTTCCTCTTCCATTTAGCTCTTGAGAATAAAAAAACCTCTCTTCCATGGTCATTGAATTTCTATGAGCCTCACCCATAACGCTTTTAAAAAGTATAACTTAGTTTATTTTGGTGAGCTCTGTGAATCCAACCAACTACGGAATACGTCGTCAACCTCGTTATTGGCTGATAAAAGGAATACCTATAGTCGTAAAGAGTGCAATTTGAGGATAAAAAAGGCACAAGATGTTGTCGGAACTTCAATAATGAAAACTCTACACGGAGATTTTATTTAAGCTGAGTTTCACGCAGCATAAAATGTTGTGTTGGTTTTAAAGAGCGAATAAAAAGTGCACAAAATTCAAATGCAATTTAATGAAGAGGGAGAATTATAAGATGGGAGAGCAGATACACAGGGGGAACTAAGGAAGGCATAGCGAAGAGTGTACGCCATGAAGGACCGAAAGCCGTTGAGATGACGAAGTTAAGTCTCGGATCTATGCGGAGACGAACAGCGGCATCTGATGAGCTAGAAGTTTTAAATGCTTGGAGGTGGTGGAGCTATCACTTCAACTGTTGAATGCTCTACTTTGAGGAATAACGACATGATGGGAGAAATAATGTACTTTGTAATATTCCACTTAGATTTATTTACCCGACCGGTTTCAACGCTAGTGCGTCATTGTGGAGCTATCACGTTTAATGCACTCTCTCAGAAGAAGTGACTCATTTGAAATGGATTGCGGAGACCGAATCAATGTATGGACGAATGGAAAAATGAATTATATGAACATACAGGCCCGTTTAAATATGGAATTTGGCCAGAAGGGAGTAATTTTAAATAATACCCTTAGAGAAAATACAGCTGCAGTTTGTGTTAATCCATAACAGATTTGAGCAAACGGCGTGATTTATTTACGCTTTCGTAAAGAAGCAACATGTTGATGCAAAGCTAAATTTAATATTCTCAAATGGTAGGATAAGTCGAAGATGGAATGTTTCCTATATCTTGGAATGTTCAGATTTTCATTAAAAACAAGACGTAATTTTAGTATTTGGCGCCGTTTTGCCTCTGCGTTTGTTGGTCCTACCGTGATTGGTTTAAACCAAGGTCTTTTCAGATCTCACCGATTTTTCGGGTAATCTGATCTTTTTAGATCAAAATAGATCTTTTAAGATCTACTTCGGCCAACTCGGCACTTATTGGACCTCTATTCTCCTGCACCAGACCGGCACCGATATGAATTCTCCACTCTCCTGCTCCGACCCTGCACCTTTTGGACCATGAATTCAGCCGTCAACAGGTCTTATCAGATCTCAGTAATCCGCTTCGTACACCTACGATCTTCTCAGATTGGACTGATCTCCGTTGGATTTTCACCTAAAAGCAGATCTCGAGGTGATATAGTCACTCGCCGCTGGGACGCTTGGGAGGGAAGGCAGTTCCTTCTTCTCGCTTCCGAGTGGTCCCTAGCGGCGTCCCCAAAACTCCCCGCAAGGTCGATCTCGACCGGCAAACCTGGGAAGAGAGCTTGCGCCTCCTTTGCACTCCCAGGTGAACCGGGTGGGTACACTTCTTAGGGCTCCCCCCCCCAGAAAAAATAAGAATAATCAACATCAACGTCAGAATCACCACCTTCAGCAGAACCAAGAAGACACATCCCATCCACAAGTCCATCGTCCCTTAAAATGGAAGGTGACCACTTCTCCCTCTCTACAGCCTCTTCCCCAGAAATAGTCTTTTCAAAAACTCAAACTGATACTGACGAATCACAAGGACCAACCACCCAATCCAAAACGAAACTGCACCTAAACCAGGACCCTTATTCAAAATAGATCTCAAGACCCTCTACTCCGTACCTCCAGGCCCTTTTGGAGACCACAACTTCTACAGAAATCAACCGCCACTCGTCTGAAACTACCGAAATACCCTCAACTTCAACAACCACCATGCTATCAGAACAGCAAGCGACTGGAATAATCCCAAAGCAAGCTCCCTGGACTACTGTCATTTCCCAAAAAAAACCGCACACCCCCAGAAGAACATTCCCCTATTTATTCACAAACCACAGGTTCCAATAGTACAAAAACCGAATTAACTAACAGTAAAACCTCATGTATCCCAGTCATAAAACTGTATAACTGAAATACTACTGCAAAATCATCAAAACTCACAATGGGAACGCAAAATACAGAACTTAAAAACCCAAGACCACTCACAGTGGAAATTAGACCACCAACTCCGTAAGAAAAAGAGTCATTCTCCTCCTCTCCACCACGACAATCTCATCTACACATCTTCCTCTGATAATGCAAATATCTTTGAAAAAGTATTGGGCGATAGATTTTAATTAAACAACAACAACTTAAACTCACTGATACCGTCACTTCCTTCATCAACTCACCTTCCTCTCCACCACTATGCACTTTAAAAGAATTAAAATCCATAGTAAATATCCTCCCGACTAACAAAGCACTAGGTTCCGATGAAATTCCATTGAAACCCATTAAACTTCTACCCTCCGAGTTTCTCCCCTCCTTCCTGCATCTTCTAAACACTTCTATATACCTAAATTACTTCCTTACACTTTGTAAAAGTAGCAAAATAATTGTACTCACGAAACCTAATTAAAACTTAACAGACCCAAACAACCACCACACAACTACATTTCTTTAACGTGCTGTTTCTCAAAAATAGTTGAAAAACTCCTCATTAAATTTAAAAACATTCTTCTTCCTCTTCAGATCCCCGAACAGGCTGGTTTCACTTCCCTCCCTTCCACAATCCACCAAATTGCCCAACTCACCGACAATGTCTTAAATGATTAACACTATGGAAGACTTACCACCACAGCCTTTCTTGACGTCGATAAAGCGTTCGACAAGGTCTGGCATCAAGGCTTAATATTCAAACTGTTAACCCTCAATTCGCCATCCTACCTCTTCAAATTAATAAACTCATTTTTGCGAAATCGTACCTTCTCAGTAACCCTAGAAAATAGTCATACCCCGTCATATCCTATCCTTGCTGGAGTGCCACAAGGAGCCTTCCTGTCCCCCACCCTTTATAACATCTACACCAATGACCTCCCTACCTTCCACAACACTAACTTATATCTATTTGCCGACGACACAAGTATTACGTCTTCTCACAGATGGCTTGTTGCGGCCCGACAGAATGTACAAAACCACCTAAATAATTATCACACTTGGGCTGAAAAATGGAAAATCACTCTCAATCCCACTAAATGTACATAAGTCCCATTTATTCATAACCGCAAATTAAAATCCGTCATACGCTCAGGCCCTCCACTCACCCTCAACGAAATCGTAATTCCCGCAGTCAAGCAAACTAATATCCTGGGCTTAATTATTGATTCTTCCCTCCATTTTCACCCAAATTTTAATAAAGTCATAACCATATTCCACGCCGCACATAGTTCTCTTTATCCCATTTTAAATAGAAAAAGTAAATTACCCCTTCATTTGAAAAAACTTATTTACACCCCAATATTCAGACCAACTATGTATGGCAATCGAATCTGGGCATCTTCACTCTCCTGTTCCCAAATCACCATACTTCAAGTTTCACAAAACAAAATAATCC
Source organism: Pyrrhosoma nymphula (assembly GCA_963573305.1). Taxonomy (NCBI): domain Eukaryota; kingdom Metazoa; phylum Arthropoda; class Insecta; order Odonata; family Coenagrionidae; genus Pyrrhosoma; species Pyrrhosoma nymphula. The sequence continues at coordinate 124,948,499 of OY754330.1, forward strand.
GCATGATCACCAACGCCAGATGTTTCCACTCCAACGCATGCCTCCACGACGAACTAGGAATTCAATATGTAATCGAACACCTTATCCAAAATTCAAAAACGTTTAAAGAATCCCTCAATAAGCATCCTAACCCTTTATTTAAACAACTCTGGAACCTTAACATTGACCCCCACTTTAATCCCCCCAAAACATCCTCCCTTCCACAGCCCACTTTCCATCAAAGCGCAAAAAAGTACAAATCCATCCTTCAATCATTCACCTAGACCCTCCCAACCTCCTGACCACTACCACCCAATCACCGACAAATCAACCTAAAGCCATTCAGCCTCCAACATGTCTCCTACCCCCTGATTAGCATAACAAAATAGTTCAGTATAACCTCAATAAATCGATACACACTACCACAACACAGTCTTGTTTTGAGAAATAATAATAAAAAAAGAATAAAAGCTATAAATATATATTAATAAATATATATATTTAAAAATAAAATAAATAAATAAATAAGGAATAATAAATAAATGATTAAAGAAATTAATAAGTCATTCCATGCATTGCAAAAAAATAATAATAATAAATAAAGCAAGAAGCAACCAAGCATGATGAAACAAAAGAAAAAGAAATGCAATACTAATTTAATACACACAACAACCTAAATTATACGCACGCAACCCCCGCCCATAAAAATTTCCCTAGTCCAGGGAGTTCCAAGCTGAAAAAGGAACATAGAGGCTATAAAAGTTAAGCATGTAGTAATCAAAGTGGAAGTGGAGGTGGAACGTTCATTCAATCGACTCATTCCACCTTAGAGTGACGATACATTTACGAGGTAATGAATTTATACCCGAGGGGTGGTGGTTTCAACGGTAAAAAGGGATATTGATTATATGACTTTTAGCAGTTTTCTTTTCTATCCTCAAACAGTTTTTCACTGTTGTTGTTGACCCATTTAATGTGCAACACAAATCGCGTGAAGAAGTCAAGATTATCCTTATGATTATAGTGCTTTCTCATCTTAGAGGTGTTACGTGATATCTATTGTCCAGGAATAGCACCAATGTGTCCAGTTTAGTGTGTTTGACAATGAGTGTCGTTTTATCAACGCCAGTATTTTTTTGTCACAATGGAATACTACTACTCAACTAAACAATCATAGTGATCCGTGCTCTTATTAGTTTCAAACGTAGCTCATATGTCCGATTGGTATAACCGTCTGGTACTTTGTGGATTCCTTTGATTTAAATTTTATATTTGGGCAAGGTGCTTTAACTTGTTATTTGGAAATGGAAGGTGATTTTTTCATCAGTGTTCAGTTACCTCCTTCTCTGAGCTCTTGTATATGATTCCTTGAATGTTTTTCTACGTGCGATTTTTTTTAATTCAATGATTTTCTGTCTTCATGCCTATCGCTTTATTTTTTTTCGGCTAGGCAATTACTTTTCAAATAAACTTGACAGTGGCAGGCTTCACTTCGTAAAAGTTTTTAATGATTGTATTCAGGAAAAAGTAAAATACTTTGCACTTTTCTACAATATTGTATTTTTCAAAGGTTATTATCGTTTCTCATTGATGCTTCTGATAAATATACAAAAATTCTTTCTACCAACCAATCCCATAAATGAGTCTGCCGTATTCTGAGTATTGGCCGATTCCGCCTCAACTATTCACACACTATTCCTGTGTTTTCATGAAGCCATATAGTGCTCCTGGGTTTACACAAGCAAATTGGTGTTAAAATAATACAGCTTTTCCACGTAATGTTTCCAGCCAACAATTAATTAAATTAAGTGTTTTGTTCATCAAATAGAGTGGCCAATCGTTCATTGCACTTTGTCATGTGATGGAAAATTATTTCTCTGTACTGGATAAAGCTTAGAAGGATAAGTTGGAGGGTGATAATGCGTATCGTACTACTTCAAACGACAGGAAGATGGCGTGTCGAGCGACAGATACACTTCCTCACCAACCTTTCTGGTGGGAGCTGGCCCCAGGGGAGAAGATCCCAAATTCCGCGAAAGGACTACTATGTTTCACACGCTGAAACAGGGATTAACAATGTGAGAACGCACGCTTAAAGAGCACGTGGAAAGAGTGATGGAGAAGAAATAAAATGAGATTCACTGGAGACCATTATCGGCAGTTGGAGTGTGAAATTAGGTGTGACCTTAACGTCATGAAGTCTTCATCACTCACGACATCACGCGTGAGTTCTTACTCCACACCTGACACCATAATGGCGTGAGTGAAGAGGAATCCACCACATTAACACGATTAAAAAGTTTTCACATCTGGTCATTCAACCGAGCGTTGATATACGGACCTCATCAAAACGGTGCCTAAAGATGTTTAAAATACATCCTGGCGAATTTCTTCAAAGTGAATAATAATAATAATTTATTTAACACGTACAGGTTTCCCTTATTACATGTGTTATAATAAAAATACAATAAAATAAATACATAAATACATAAATCACTAAGGGTGAGGGGAAATAAATATCTTAGATTCCATTAAAAAATTCATGCATTTTCTTTTTGAGGGACACGACAGAGTCAGAAAAAAAGTCAGCATATTTATACTTATCCAAAAATTCATTACATCTGCGCATCATCCTTGTTATCGGTTCATTTTTACAAATATCCACCCTACCAAAGTGGCATCGGAATAGTGGGGCGTGCTTAACTGCTTAGTCCTCCTCTGAGGGGCATTTATATTGATTAAGCCAAGTAAGTGACTGGAATTAACTACACCCATCATTATGTTGCGCGAAAAAAATAGCATCTGTAACTTTCCTTCTGACTCCGAGTGGGGACAGTATAAAATGTTTACATAAATGTAGATATTCTGGTTTTGTAAATACAAGATCGATTTCCAGAGAACACAACCATTTTACAAATCGCATCTGTATTTTTTCAAGAGCCCTCTCTAAAGTTACATGGTGTGGATTCCAGATCGTACTGCAGTATTCTAAAACGGGTCGAACAATGGTACAGTATGGTCGCACAGCCGTTTTTGTAGAAAAATTGGGAATACATTTACGTTTTCAAAATCCCGTAAGGCGATAAGCCTTTGAGCAAATGGCTTGGACATGGAGTTTAAAGGACAATTTGCTATATATTATGATGCCTAAAGCCTGTATCACACGATCATTTTACAGGGATAGCTCCAATGATAGCACAAGGAATAGCTCAAATGATAGCTCAAGGGATAGCTCCAATGATAGCTCAAGGGATAGCTTAACCCTCATATGGATTTACGAATTTAGTTACGTCGTTGGATTTACGGCGCCGCAGCGGCGCCGCGTTATATTTTGCCATTATCCTTCAACCGTGGACTTTCTTAGCATTTTTTCTGATTGATAATGCTAGTGACTTCTATTTTCTTTATTTTTAACCATGTTTTGCTAGATTTATCCCATTATTACAAAAGTTATTGCTAAAAATCTATAATACTGCTTTCTTTACTATTTGTTGTCGTAATACTCTCTTTTTATTGTCCCTTATATAGTTATTTTCAAATAAATGTTTTAATTTAATGTGTAATAATTGTTTTAAATTTTTTTTCTGATATTCAATGCTGGATAAACTCCGCTTTATCATGTGCACATTGTTTTATTTTTTATGCATCCAAATACTGAAAATGTGATTCGAATAAAAGTCGGATGGGTCCATGTAAAATAATTTTGCTTCACTACGTCCACCCAAATGTTATATCTTTGCAGTGTTCGCAGAAGCCTGAGTTCTTAAACGTTAATAATTGAAAAAGGGTAGGTTGAGTGAGAAGAGACGAGTGATACCGTCGTGATTTTTAAGTGCTATATTCTGACGCTCAAGGCATATGTAACGGACATTCTGGGAGCTTATATCCTGCAATTCCTAAAAAAAAGAAAGTAATAAAGTCAGATGGGTTGTGATAAATGAGGAATGTGGAACAATCAGCGACGTGTCAAAGAATTCAGCGCCGCATTGCAGTGGGGGGGGGGGGGCTAGAAGAGCCGGTATTTTAGGCCTACAACGGAGCCCATTCCCTCACTTAGGATGTCTCCATGGAGATGGACAGGTAAAAGTGATACGGGGGAATGCGGCAGATGAGGTTTTGCTTCTGGATTGGTGGGAAAGGCCAAAATAATTATTTCTAAGAAGTCTGGGTTGTAGATGGTAAGGCAGAAGGAGCAGGAAATGGAAAAACCATGGAATACGATGGCGTCTATTTTCTTTGGTCCGGCGCTGCGTGAGGGACCGATGGAATAGGAGCTAGTGTTCTGGGGTGACCAAAATACCCTCATGCAGGGTGGACCCCCCTCACCTTTTCTTTCCGTAGCATTGCACTGACCCAAACATTGAGACCATCCGTACTTTACCACTAAGCTTCCATATTCGTCATCCTCCGCCTACTTTCTTCCCCCCACAAAAAACTGATTGAACTTCTCCCCACCTCCAACGTCTTTGCATTTATTTTTTTCTCAGGATCTAAAATTTGTAAAATCTGTCTTTTCACCACACATAAGTTACACTGTGAGCGTTTTAGTTTTTTAGAATTGCTTAAGTTTTGAGGTTTTACTGAATCTTCTTGAAAATCTGTCATGCAGCGCTTCAAAATCTTTTTCTTGGCATTCTTTAGCCGTCTCAATGTATACGGACGAACTAATTCCTCTGCAAGTTCTTCCAAATACATTCTTCTTCTTTCTAGCTTCTTTTTATTCCAGTTCGGGTGTAAGGTTGTAAATAAAATGAAGCCAGCAATGCCGATTACATTTAAAATATTCATAAAGAAGGCAAATGGCCATCGATTGGTTTTTCCTTGGCATGTATATGAATGAGCCATTTGGTCCACCAAATCTGTACCTCCTTTCGTTCATTATAATGCAACACGGTTTCTGGTTTGCTGTGGGTTTAATCGCTAATGCTACTATCATGATGCATTGATGACAGCAGTATTACAGATTTTCCTCTTTTGGGGACATACGACCAATGATAGGCTTTTTGTGAACCCAAACCCAGATATGGAAGAAAGTTCCGGTTGAGATCGATTTGGTAAAAAATTTAATGGAATGTAGGGCTCTACATCTACAAAATACACTGCAAGCCACCTCAGGGGTATGTGGCAGGGGGTGAGTATTCACCAACATGCATTACAATATACTCTAAAGTTAGTCTAACTACGACTAATTATGCATTAGCATAAATCGCTAATGCTTGTCACGAGGTGAAGCCTCACAATCATGCACTACACTACAGATATGCTCACAATGGAGAGGGCTTGTTTTTACTAAGTGTTCCCATGAGTGTTAGACCACTGTTTTTCAAATTCAGTGCTAGCTTCAAGGTCGTGAAGAAATTATCGCAGGTCACGATACGATTGGAGCCAAAGTATGGGGCACAGAGCATTACCACTACACGTTCACCTAGGTTAGGCGCTGCTATCACTACGTTCTCCTTTCCTTGGTAAGGTATATCCCCAATTGGGTAGCCTGTTGCCGAATCGTTAATCCAAAATATCTTCACACCATATTTATCGGGTATTGATGGAATATATTGTCGGAAAGGACAACGCCCACGAAAGCCAATCAGTTGCTTATCAACAGTGAGTGAGAGTCCGAAAACAAAATAATTTTGAACGTCGCTATCGCAAACTTCTGAATCGTCTCCCAAGCTTCTGCTACTCGTTTACCGGGAAATTTCCACACAAAGGTAAACAGGCATTATTGTATGAATTCTGAGAATAAATTGTAATTAAATTTTCTTGGGATTGCTGATTGGTATAATTCTATACATAGTAACCCTGGGATGTCCCCAAAGGTGACCATAACCCCAGCAGGTATGCGAAGCGGAGAAGGTACCCAAAAAAGATAATGCCGAAGGCCATGGAAAAAACAATCTTAGGCTATCCATGAGTTTATAAGAATTATTCTTGCAAAAAGATGAAGTTTTGTCAATGAACATTATAAACAGGCAAATATTATGATTATTAGATAAAAGACGAAGCAAAATTGGCATTAAAAAATTTTCCCATTGTTAAACAATTTCAATTTGTTTATAAACTTTAAACATTTAAATATTATGATTATAAATAGAAGATGACATGTCATACGAAACATAATAACTTTTAAATTAGTATTGAGAGTGCAGTCCCCAACATTGCGACGAGGAAACTCTAGGCGCCGCAGCGGCGCCGTAAATCCAACGATGTAACTTTTTTCATTAGAGGCCAATAAAATGAAAACTATGAACACTATACACACAAAAATATATTTGTAGTCTAAGAAAGCAGAAAAAATAGACTACTGAAAGTTTCAGAAAGATCAATGCGAATGGAAAATTTTAAAATCATTTTTAAAACCACGGGCGCCGCTAAGGCGCAGTGAATCCATATGAGGGTTAAATGACAGCTCAAGGGATAGCTCAAATGATAGCTCGAGCTGTCATTTTTCCGGTCACACGATCATTTTTTCTGTAGGTGCTCGCATCATTGCCGGGAAATCTTTTACGTTTACCGAGCTTGTTCGACCAGAAGTCACTTGCGGCGACACAATCGCGATTTGCCTCCCTTCGCTCTGATTGGCTGAACTTCAGATTCTTGTACGTGTTCAGGGACGGAAAAAGGGACAGGACCAAATGATGGAAAAAATGATGGCAATCCCTATCATTTCCGCTATCCCTGAAAAAATGATGACGTCAGAGCTGTAGGGAAAGCTATCCCTTGAGCTATCATTGGAGCTATCCCTTAAAAATGATGGAAAACATGAACGTGTGATTCAGGCTTAAGTCAGTAATTGACGTCACAGGATATAGAGGGACACCATTTAAATTATAATTTTGACGTATAAAATTCCTCTTCAAGGTAAAGGTAATAGTTTTACATTTAGATAAAATCGCAGTTGCGAGAAAATTATGCAATGGAGGCGCGTAAAATTACTCCTGTGAAACAGCACTCCCTTGATCTCCATAGATATCCAATGATTTTTGTTTGCCGCGTGCGAAAAGTGAATGAAAAAAAATAGAATTCTCTTCATGGAAATTGTTTTTTTTTAGCTCCACTATCCTATAGATAGTTTCTTCCAGGGAATTTCTTTTTTAAAAATATTTTATTTCCACTCCATTTTTTATTACCACTTCAATAGACCATGCTCCCATTCAGTATTAGTGATGCATGGAAAACAATAGATAGTGGCATTAGCGAAAATTCAAAGGTAACCTGAGTCAAATTAAGATTGCAAACAAAAGAGATAGAGACATTCCTTTTCTTTTACATCAGCACAAAGAAAAGGATCATATTAAACATTACTCCATTTATCATTATATCTCCATTTTTCAAAGATACAAAATTTCAATTTTTATCCTTTTCCACTCCATCTATTTATCAGGGGTTGGTTGATATGGGCTCCCAATCTGAGGATCGCCGCTTCGAGACCTAGTACGACAAGTATTTGGGAAAAAAGAAATCTCAGAACGAGACAGCGAGAGTTTTGTACACCCCACATGCTACCAAAAACTACCCGGCTACACCTCAGAGAAGCAGCAGTCTCAGCAGAAGACACTGACGGTGCAGATCCAGATTATTGATCCGGTATCAACTGCCACAGGTTTAGGCGAGAGTGAAATTCACGGAATCGACTGGAGTATTGCGATGTGGAAGGCAACGAGAAACCACCACGTACCATCCTTCCATCCGCGTACCGCGTCTCCCTAGAAAGTACAGTCTTGCATTCATAGGAATCGATCTTAGGATTGGACGACCAATGATGATGATAATTCATTACTATGTTTTTCAAGGATAACAAATCTTAATTAGTATCATTGGTCCTAATTCTGTTTCAGGATTATGCTAGAGGGAAAAATAATTCAAAGAACGCCGTTTTATAAATTCCTCGGGCTTGCGGAGAGGGTGTCGAGAAAGAAGAGCTCACTCTTCACCCTAAGTACTCTTCAATCCAAGATGCAGCTCTTCACTCAACTCTTTATTCCTTCTTAATTATTATCTTTGACGCTCTTCAGTGTGTGCTTGATATTTTCCATGCTTGGTTTTCTCTTTGATTCTTCTCATTCATTTTTTCTTTCAATATTGTTTCCATTAGGCTCTTATGTCACCGGATGTGTTCAATAAGTTTGCTTCTTCTACTTACACGTTTTTTAAATAATTTCATCCATTGGGGCCTCCACCTTCATTGCTTATTCTACTTATCCATTTGATTTTCATAATTCGTTGATCATGCGGTATTTCTACCTATTTCTCCCGGCAAGTAAAAGAGTTGTAATAAGGTTAGAAAAGAGGAAAGCAAAATACAAGCATTCAAGCATATTTATTGATGAAATTGAAAGAGTTAAGACTCAAATTAATTTTAAAATGCCCTCTTTTTGAGGATGCCTCATTTTTTATTTAGTAACCACCAACATTGATACATTTTCGCAATCGGTACACTAATTTTTGCATGTCGTCGGAGAAGAATGAGGCCGCATTTTGACGACGCCACAACTCTCAGCATTGATGATTTGTTAGTCAGATGGGGATTTCAAGCCCTTTTTAGCTGACTTTTCAGCTTTGAAAAGAACCAAATGTCTCTTTACGCTAGGTGTGGGCTAAAGCTCGGTGAGGCTTAACATCCTGGAACAGTAACTTATTCAATATGGTGGTTATCTCCCAACTTTCGTTGGGCTGGGAGTTTTCGTGACGGATTCTCACTCTTTTCTGCAGAAAACTCTATGCAGACCTGAACCCAAGTTCGTCGTATGTAATGCGATTGAATGTTCTGAGTAATACCCGCAATCACCCTCTGCTTAATGCGACGATTCTCATGGATTAGTTAATCTCGAAGTGCCACCTGCATCATCTGTAGTCCTTGAAATACAGACTCGAATTATATATCTTAGGTATGAACGACTGATATCAGTGATGAGTGTGGTTGGATTTCTGTTACAAATCGCATTGATAATTCTTCTCTTCAAATGAATTTACGTCTATTTACGGATAGGGTGGCAAGCAAAAGGGAAATAAATGATTGCGGCCAAAGGAAGAAGAAATGGTTGATGAAAGACAAAGAAAGGTTGCTGAGAACTAGGTTTAGAAAGAGAATGATGCGTAGGAAAAACGATTCTTCATTCCTCTCCCTTTTTTCTTCTTTAATCCTTTCTCGCTTTTTTTCCCTCGGTTTCCTTCATTATCATATCTCGGCTAGCGGAAGAGAGCCTTTTATCGGTGGGATAATAATACATCCCTCGTGATATTGGGAGGTGAGCACAAGAAAGAAGAACACTCCTTGGTCCCCTGCGAAATTTACAAGGTTACCCTGGAATTATCTTTCGTCTATGAACTTTTCCCTTTTTTTCCTCTATGATTCATTAATGCCAGCCATCTCATAAAGTGTTCGATGCATTTGGCGTCACGTCACGCAGTAATTCATCACACAAGAGCATCGTTTTTGTTTCAGAATAAACTAGTGGTGATAAAAGGCTCTATTTGTCTGTGCAGCTTCATCATTCCTGTGGCAAAACTGTTGGAGTGACTCGGCCAGTGTTTTACAAGCTTTGACCCAACCGAAAGTTTTAAAAGCATAGACTACATGAGCAAATCAGGAATAATCTAAAAATAAAGTTAAAAAACTATTGATTTAAATAATATTTATTTCAAATCAATTAGTTTGTCTGTTCATCCCGGGACGTGGATGTATGGTATCGCTCGGTGAAGAACTTGCCTCCTCCATGATTATTTCCCCCCCCCCCATAAGTTTAAGTACCACCCCCCAGAGTGGGGTAGCACCCACTTTGAGAACCACTGGACAAGGCCATTATATTCCCAATTCAAATTTTGTAGATCCACTCCACTTTTTAGTACTTTGTTTTAACTTTACCATGGTTCCCAACCCACATTTATGTTTTTTTTAGATAATCTTCTAACGTTACATTACACATTATCCTGATATCCGCCGCAAGGGCGTGTTCATATAAGAGGGACTCAATACACCAGCAACGGAAGGGGAGGAAACAAAACAAAGGACTGAGAACGGGAAATTAAATAATGCGATGACTTACTTTTACGTTTCACCTGATTCTATGATATCGCGATCGAAGAAACTCTGCAAGTTTTGTATCTACTTTTCGAAAACCCTGTATACTGCTGTAGGAGAAGTTTTCATAGCATAGTTAGAAGTTTTCATAGTCCAAGAAGCATAGGAATAAAAATAGATTTCTCGAGAATTTTTCAAGAATGAGATGTTAAGGATACACGGTATACGGGTTGGGTGATATAGGCTGATCAATTCTTGGGTGTTGATTGTTCACGTATTTTAATATTGGAGTGACATGGATCATTTTAGTCTCGTAAAATAATAATTTACCTTAAAATAAAGAATTGTTGAATATGATTTCTAGGAACGGTATGGAGTACGAGACTCACTCCTTGAGCACACATGCAGGTATCTACTCTGGATATGGGAACTTATTACTTTTAAATGAGCACATTTGTTTAGTTATCCCATCGCGATATATAGATTATGTATGCCGTTCTTACTTATGAATGGGATGTCGTATATATCAGGCATTTTGCAAGCAATCTTTAGAGCATGAGACACTGCTACCGATTCAGAAGCCCTGGATATATAGAAATTATATTACTTCTTATGCTTTACTTTCGATTTGAAGTTTCATTTTACCTCTTGACTGTGCGATAGTACTTATTTATCTAAAGCAATGAATACATTCATATTCATTCATCGAACGTTACCTAATTACTAACCAGATATTTTGGATTGCTATTTTGCCTACGTCAGTACGTAATTGATAACCACTGAGGGTCACTCAAATTATTATTGGAAAACTAAGCTAATTATAATTCAATGAGATTAATAAATTAATTTTAGCCTCATAAAACATTCGATTTAAAATTATTTCGTGTGAATAATAAGATATAAATCTTTCTGGCCCTAATTTTCATTGACCTAGTGGGTTACATTCCGGTTATTAACAGAAAAAGGAATATCTTTCTTTTCATTGGTCTCATTTCCGCTTGAATAACTCACATTTGCGTTTCATTATTCCAGCACAATGGTTTTCCTCATTCATCTTCAATTAACCTTTCAAACAGATGTGCATTGCTGTGTCCTTGAGTTTTTGCCGAGTAGTTTAGCCATTTAACTGTGACGTTGGGGAAGCATTGCATTTGTCAGTCCTCTTCACTCTGATGGAATTGCCTTGGCTGCCAATCTGATTCCCGGACGATGATGCTATCTAAATTTGGTGAGGAATTCGGTCTTCAAGGTCCGGGAAAGGAATGCTGGGGAGAGGGGAGCAAGGGTGGAGGTGGATGGAATTCTGGGTAGGTAGACGGGAGGGAAAGGTTAAGTTGATCAAGACGGGGATCACTTTAAGGCCAAGGAGAACGATGGGACGGGAGGTCTTGTTAGGAGGTCAGCAGAAATGGAACTGATATTAACTGATAACGAGATTGCTTTCCTCTCCTTTTGGGGAACGTGACCTTTTCGACTTTTCTAGTTGAGGTTATTTGAAAAGGAAAACAAAAATTGGAAGGTGACATCTGACGTAATTTGCCTCATTAGGCGCCTAATGCTGGCAATGTGGGATGGCATGGGGTGAGAAGAGGATTGACAGGGAAAAAGGGTTGGTGTGGGGAGCTAACTAATTTGAGTGACGGGCACCTGGGGATCAGCTTCCTTAGCGCCTCATTCATCTAACGTATGAAGTTAATACCATTTCACTTTTGACTTACGGCATTATTTGATGGTTATCATTAGAACTTCATCCTAGCCTCCCGACGTTCTCACTGCGTGAAAACGCGTAGTGAAATCTGTATTTTCTGCAGAAGTCGTGAAGAGGAAGGACCATGATCTCGGAGGAACAAGAGAATCTACTCCTTCATTGTTCCGTAGAGCCCTTTACCGGAGGAAAAGTGGTATAACAAGTAAGAGTTATATAGAAAAAACAATAGCTCAGTAATTCGCTTTGCTTGTAATTTATTACCTTCCTTGTTTTCAGCAAATATAGGCCATTTTCAAGGTAAAATTAACGTGCCCAACCGAGTGTACATAACTTCGTCAAAAATGAGGATGAGCAGGTGACGGAGATGAAGAGACGAGGCAAAGAATCAGGGATTGACCTTAGTGGCTGATATCAGTTAATTCCTCACTTTCGTAGGGAGAATGATTGACTTGGAAGGGGACTGGACAAATAGCCATTGACCAGAGATCCTTTGTACGAGCTTATAAATCAGTCAGTTCTTTGAATTCCTATTTCCCTCCATAGCCTTGTATATGTAATACTTCTGGAACAAACATAATATGGCATCCACATTCTAATAAACACTTTTTAGAATCGGAAATCACATGCATTTTTCCAAGTACATTTTATGCTCATCGGCTAATCCTCTTAAAACTACTTGGTTCCACGAAGTGATCCCAGAAACAGTCTATTACGAAGAGTAGAGTTCGGAACGTTCACTCGGTGAGAAGACTCGGAGGAAAAGGAGGGAATGTTTGTGTGATGCAATTTGCGTGAAAGTTGAAACCATTCCAGAAATATTTTCAACCAAATATTTTTGGACTTAAAAATGGTCATTATTTATTTACCTGCCATGTATATTTCAGCTCTTTCAGAAAAAAATAGGAGCAGCATTTGCTTCTGGCGAAGAACTCCATGCGTCAACAAGTGCTGATTCATAATTTTAACTCTATTCTCAAGCTATATAAATTATTTAATTTCGACTCTTTCTTTTCCTGCGTTTCAGTTATGTTAGGTTGCTATTACAGCTAGGTTTTTATTGTTTAAGTTAATAATCAACTACTTTCTTTTCTCTTACACTTATTTCTCTGTATACTACTCCCCTGTCTTAAAACCTTTGTCCTTATTTATTTCATTTTACTTCTTGACAGTGCTATTGTACTCGTTTGTCAAAAGCAATATATACATTCTTATTCTTTCTATGAGTATTGTATACCTATCGAATGTTAACTACCGATAGGTTACCGAACAAATTTCCCCATTTTCGCATACATCGATCTATTAATTGTCGTTATTGTGAACTGTTGCGTTTCAATATGCGCTAACTTCAACATCTCAAATGTAGTGCTCTCATGACAACAAAACATCGCATCCTATTTTCTCTCCGACTATATAACGTGAGGAAGAAGGTAAAGACGTAATGGAAGGTAGCAAAAAGGACGAGACGAGAAAGTCTCAGATCTTCTTTGAAAGGGAGGCTCAGAAAGGAGTATAAGAGAGGCTAGCTAATTTAATTTCTTCAACGCCGTACGACGAAAAAATACCTCGTCTTTCTCTTGCTCCCTCTCTCTTTCTTTGGAGTATGGATGCGAATGAAAAGAAAAGAGGATAGCAAAGAGAAAAAAGAGTGAAAGTGCGTAATGGGTGACGTAGAAATACGCGTGAAGTGGGTGTTTTTGCTTGAAATACTGAAGATAATTTCAAAGTTTTCTTTTAGTTAGATACGGATTAATGAGGAACTTAATATTAAAATAATGACTCCTCGAATTAGACAGCAATATTCGACTTCATTGCGATTTGAAAATCCATTATCTGCCATATGAATAGCAGTGCTATAGATATATGTTTCTCCGGGCTAAATCTGCCAGGACTTCACGTCTTTTCAGCAGACTATTGTTTTGATATTCAGGCCAAAAGTAGGGTATCGTTTATACCAAAACGTTACTGGCCCAGTCTACCTTCTCTCCAAATGGAGAATGCCAGAAAATATAGACGCAAAGGGAATGGCTCGAGGAGACATCCATAGTTTGACGGGAAAGTCGGAGAGTCACATTTAAAGGAAGTATGAGAGAAGGAGCAAAGGGTAGGGGAGCCAATTTAATATCCTAAATGAACGACGAAGGTATGCCTTGTCTCTCTTTCGTGGGAGGATGGATGTGAATGTAAAGGGTTCGAACGACTAGCAAGAGAAATGTGCCTAATTGGAGTCGAAGAGACTTATGTATGTGAGAGGGGGAAGCGGATGAGGTGGGAGGCGGGCCAACTCTCCGCCGACCGACATCAGCGGTAGATATAGGGTTGGACTCCCTTCACCCGCTATGGCTCAAAACGAGAGACACAATCATACTCCCGAAGCCCAAGGGGATCAAGCTCTTCTGCTGCAAGGAATGACGAGAAAAATTCTGCCAAGTTTGTCCTTGGGACAAAGTGAGTCGAAGCAAGCTCTCCTTTCTTCTTTCTTGCGTCTATACTTCTGGGTGGAGGCCTATTCAAGCGGTGTTACAGCTGCACACATCACAGTGCGAATCCCTTGAGTAGGTTTGTGAATAACCTAATGCAGGCTATATACAGTCCTTTCTCTCAGTTCTGTTTTTTTTTACTGAATACCCACATTCAACACGACCTTAAGTTTTCAATCTGCTAACCTGTTTTTTTTTTGTTTTTTTAGAGGAAAAAATTGAGTTTTTTTCCTCTCACGTGTTTTTAGGGAATACGGGATGCCTGAGTAAGGAAAAATCCATTTTTTCCCAGTTCAAGGTTTCCCCAATCTGAGTGAATATTTCTGTCAAAACGCAAATTATCTGGCCTACTTGAAGTTGAATGGAATGAAAAAGTGCGATTTCACACCGAGATCGCTTTTATTATCTTGACAACCTTATATGCAGGAGCTGCTGCATCGTATCACTGCCTGTATATAATTGTGCCTGCATTCGTTTATATCGTGTTTTTTCTATAAGCCGTTTTTGGACTGTTCAATGAAATATCTGACATGAGATGAAGTGAAGATATGGTCTTTGTTTCGCCATCTCTTGGATTGTCACTTCTTTTTTTTAGCAACAATAACCATAAATCTTTGCCCTCAACTGGCAGTTTTTTACTTTCAATGAGTACAATAGGAAGCCTTAATTTAGGTTCTTCTCACTGCATTTAGAACTTTTTTCTATTACTGAATGGCATAACACTTTCATTTTATTTTATCGTAATGTTTCATTGAACGTGAAAATAAATAATTCTGAGGTTCACATGTCGTACAAATCATACTTATTTCGTTATGTTTTTAATTGTTATTGATTCATTGCCTCATCCGTCAGCATACTTTTGCTGTCGGCAATACACACCCATCATCTATTTTTTATTGCAAGGTATTACGGGTGTTAGCATCTAGTATATATAGGAATTGTAGCGACTGATTTGACTGTATTTTAAGCTCGTCACCAGGCATCCGTTTCATTTGTTCCCTGCTCTATAAGAAATCATGACGTGAACCATTTTTACTTTATGAAATATGACACATGATAAAACCTCAAAAATATAGAATAGAAGTATGTTTTGGCATCACATTAAAGCTAGAGGAGAAATATATATCCTAACTGTAAGACAAATTTGATTGAGAAAGTTCAATTACAACTCGTTGTCATTGAACTTTCGTGATTTTCGTAAATTGAACGTAAATAAGTGATTTTCGTGAAATGTTTTTTTTCTTCTCAAAACTTCAATCAGCGTATTTCATTTTGCTTCAAATACTGAAGCTTTTGGTCACAAAATTTCAGCCAACTTTAATGACCTTTTTCTAGACAAACAAGTTCACATGGAAAGGAAATACCGTGGCTTTATATGACAATAACAGTGCCTGAATTGCTCTCATTTCACTGGATAGTAATTTTTTTCTTTCAATTGGGCTTTCAACGAAAGAAAAAATAATCCACATAATCCATAGCATCAATCAACAA
Source organism: Pyrrhosoma nymphula (assembly GCA_963573305.1). NCBI lineage: Eukaryota > Metazoa > Arthropoda > Insecta > Odonata > Coenagrionidae > Pyrrhosoma > Pyrrhosoma nymphula. The sequence goes on from OY754330.1 coordinate 124,964,175, forward strand.
TTTGGGTAAAAATGCTGTTATGTATCTACATATATAATTTCATAAATATTTATGCCAATTCGTGTCTATTTATCCGTTAATGCGTGAAATGAGGGAAACAATCGGTAAAAACCAGAAATGTGTTGTGATTGACCGTTAAAATACGATTCTTTGCTTATTTCCTCAGTAAGGATATTCGTAGCAATCCGAGGTAAGCGGAAACGGAAATACTGTAAAGCCTCATCTGCCATATTTTCCATGACTCGTTGCTCCCTCATTTTTAATTACATTCTGAGGCTTCAAACTAACTGATCTTCAGTAAGCAGTCGAAACGTTTTGTGCAATGAATCTTTTTATCCAATAAAGTAACGGAAAAGTTTTCAATTGAAATTTCTCTCCCCATAGAGTCTGTGAAAAATACTTGTGACATTACTTGTGTTTGAGCAGTGTGTCGCTCTTGAATGTTTCCAATCTGTCTTTGCGAATATAAATTAAATAGCTATCGATTGACGCATATTGATAAAATTCATGAGAGGCCCTTGAAATTGAAAGAATTAAGTGACCCTTAAACGTAATTGGAAAAATTCATAACTAATATCCTACCATATATTCTGCTGCCACGTAAGAATTAATATCCCATTTCAGTTCTTACATGGTAATACACTCCCGCGGCTATAAATTCTATATTTGTTTGGACTATATTTTAGATGGATATTTAGTTATGAGAAGGAAATAGATCGTCATTTGCCAAAAGTGATAAGATGATGAGTAGAAATGCTGAAAGTGTTATTCCTAATATTTCAAATTCTACGTAAAGAAGCGAGGATTTCTTGATACCTGAAAAGCTTGGATTGGATTTTGGTGTTCGTTGGAAGAGGATTTAAAGCGTCCTTAACCTTATGGATCGATTATTTTATGGTAACTCGTTAAAAGACCAAGTTTTATATTATTATGTGGCTGAGTTTAAGGAAGTGATAATTCGGAGTGACAAAGTCATGAGTACCAAGCTTCGAGGACATCAGTTTAAGGGAAAAGTCTCAATCTATGGATCTGATTGTTACGGAGAGATTGAACACAAAATGATACAGTCACAAACAGAGAAGAAAGGAACTGAAAGCAATCGTATGGAGAGGGACGCTGTAGGGTTGGGAGACAATTTCAAAAGCAGGACTCCGAATAATGGGGTCTTTTGTGTCCTGACTCCCGAGGCGAACTCTGAAGATCAAACGAACAGATAAAATGAAGAACGAAGTATCCAGGAGAATGGGAGAAGAAGAGGGCTTAGATGAGGTACTACATGGAAAACATGATGTCGCGGTTTTATGGAGCTTCTTTAAACCATTTAATATAATGTTTCCTCTGATTCTGAACATCTCTGGAGTCATCTCAACTCATTTGACACTGCCTAGTGTACCAAATTCAGTAGTAAAAAATTTATAAACAAACAACAAATATTTTACTCAGAAGTAATGCTGCTTGTGTGACCTCCTTTAGTTTACGTTAAAGAAGAAAAAGTACTCCCTCAGTAATAAACATTTTCGTTTATTAATGGTCAAGGCTGCATATTTCAGGAGCGTGATAGTATAAAATAAAGAGAAGTTTTCATGAAGAGTAACCAAATCCATAATAATGAGCACTGAGAAATGCAATACGTAAGTTAATTGGCATAGGATTGGAGTTTCTTTTTCATGAAACATAAGTTTTCCTTATCCATTCTGAAACAATCAAGACCCAACTTTCTTAATTAATTGTTAACTTGCAGCTTTTGTACAATGCTTATGCCCATGTCCGTATTGTATGAGTGTTCGTATTAAGGGTAACGTATTTTTAAGGGTTCTCTCAGGGGAAAATATATCAATATACTGGCCACATCGGCTATTCTCTCTTCAGAATCATGAAGGAATGCCACATTTTAGTATTACTTGACGTTCTTTCATGGTTGAGGAATGTAAACTTAAAGAAATTTCATCCTTGTTTCGTGAGTGCCTGACTTTTTTGTGCGGTTAGTAGGGAGGACACTTAACATTTGTTGAACGCTTAATGGAACCTTTAAGTCTTCATTCAGTTGCCGAACGGTACAGTGGTGTTTTTCGGCTCTGTCCTGGTGCGTCATGCCTAGTTGCGGAACCTGTGGCCGCCAAGTTAAGCGCGGAAATACCCTCCAGTGCAGCAGTTTCTCAGTAATATATCACGCTAAATGCAAGTCCCTTACCGAGGATGATCTCAAGACGCCCGAGATTCTCCAGAAACGATGGACTTGTGAACCATGTCTCGAGAGTGACAGAGGAGCACGGCGAGAGGACACCCCAATCAGGAGACTTCCAATCAATCATCCAGTTGACAGCGGATCCAGTAGTCAAGAAGAACTACGGTCTTCATCCACTGCACAACTGAATACATCAGGGATGTCAGCTATGGAGCTACGTCAGCTGTTTTCGGAGGTAAATGGGAAACTGGACGACCTAAAGGAAGACCAAATAGCATTAGCAAAAAAGTAAGTGAAAATAGTGATTTGCTGGTTGGTCATTCGACGAAGTTCGATGAAATGCAGAGAGAATGGGGAACTTGAATGAATTTTTTTTTAATTTAAGAGGCGGACATAAAATTATTTTCTCGATTCAACAAAGAAAACTGCATGTAAATCTGAGTTTTCCTTCACGAGATATTGAATGCTTAATATAGCGAAATTTTAAAATGCGCTGTAAACTTCCCCCCCCCCCCCCCCCCCCCCCCCCCCAAGCCACTGCTGAAGAATCCCTGATGACGTCAACTATGCCGAAAAATCGCCCGAAGCAGTCTACCGCTAGGCTAACAGCGCACCAACACTGGTGATTCAAGCAAGTATACTCAACCCAAAAGTGAGCCCACCTCTGATTTTTAATTGGTAATCGCTTAATGGTATACAGTTGATATTTCATGTCAATAATGAATAATATGCAGGCAAGATAGTTTAAATCTCGAAAGTTCAATATCGAAAGTCGAAATCTCGAAAGCTCCATACATTGACCCAACTCCCTAGCATTGTAATTAGCCAGCGAGATGAGTTCGAGGTACAAGTATTGTTTAACACCTGGCTGTAAATATACCTCAACCAAGGTGCCTAATAAACTATTTATTAGGTTGCCTACAAACGCAAGAAGGAGAAGCCTGTGGCTAAGAGCCATTCGCAGAAATCCGGGGGATATTTCGAAGAAAACAGTGGGATTCATCTGTGAAGATCATTTCAACGCAAGTATTGAAATCTACGCAAATTATGTGATAAGCCGTCCAACTAGGCATATGTTGTTAAAAATACTACGGATTTACTTGATATTTTTAAAATGACTTTTTAACGCGCGAGTTGGTGCTCGGATTGGTGGAATTTTCTCTGATCCGGCAAGTTTAGTCTTGTGGGAAAGACTTAAAATTTGCTTGCAAATGAATGAATTATTTTTGGAAAGGATATTAACGTTGCACTCGTCTCCATTTTTGAGTAACCCACATTTCTGATTCGTATTAACCTAAACTAGCGAAGTAAATTCGCTCTCGTGACCGCTCCTATGTAAGAGGATTTGTGTTGTAAGTCTCTTGAACATCTGTTGAAACTGTGACATAAAAAAGACTTGAAACTGCCTAGAAATGTGTTGAACTCCGTTGTTCCTAAGGCAGGGGCTTCTGACCCTGTAGAAACCATCCTGAAATCTTCTTCAATATCTAAATATAAATGAGTTGCATTTTAGAAGGATGAATAATTTTAGCAAATTTTATTGTTATGTTTGATGAATATCGATTTGACTTACCTGTACATGATGATCCTGTAATCCCTTATCATTTTGCATCTCTTTTCCAAGATAACCGTAATCCAGTCTAATTTCAAAGGATTAAAGTCTACTACGTGATGTGTTAAGTAACACATGTAATTATGAAAAACACCCACATTTCGCTTACTAAGTATAAGTTTTGCTTGATGAGATTCGAGGTAAAAAGTCTGTATTTTATCATCCCGAAAGTACATTTTTCATATCCCAAGTAATAATCGTGGCACAATAACAATAGGAAAACTTACCCAAAAATAACAGCACATGAACAAGTGACGATGAGCGACTAAATCCTCCACCAAAACAAAGTTTACAGCATGCATTGGTGTATTTCCCGACTCGGACGGCAGATTAGGCACGGTTGACGTCACACCTGGCCTCGGCAGAGCTCGGGTGTCTTCGCGCAGTGGTCGGCTCAGAGATATTTGGTTTGATTTTTTAAGTCAATTTTTTATTTCTTCTGATGATGAATGGAGAAAATTTAGGTATTTTTGCGAGCTAATATTTCCGTTTTACCTGTTAAAAATAGTTTTTATTGCAATCGTCGACCCATGCAAGTTCCCCATTGTCAAATGTAAAGGGAGTTGTGAATGTGCTTCAAGAGAAAGTGAACGACCTTGAAATTAAGTTAAACAAAGCTGAACAAGACACGTTGAAAAACTCTGTCGAGATTAGAGGTGTGCCACAGACCCTAGAGGATAACATTCAAAGTGTAGTCGTAAAACTCTGCTCTGTCCTTAAAGTCCTTTGACTGATGAGGACATTGACGGTGTATTTAGACCACGATCTCGTCACACTAGTGACGCAGGATCATATGCTCCCCCGATTATCGTTCGCTTCGTAAGGCAGAGCAAGAAAAATGAGTTCATTACAAAGCGTCGGCCCAAGAAAAGTTTTGACTCTAGAGACATTGGCTGGCCTTCCGATTCTACAAATCCTTCCTAAAACTCTCATACAATTTACATCGATGACGCCCTCACTAAGCATGATAGAAAACTGTTTGCTCTTGCAAGAGGTCTCAAAAAGGATGGTAAACTTAAATTTGTTTGGGTGAAAAATGGCAATATTCTTGTAAGAACATTCGGCTGTTGTTATTCAATTTCAGAAAGATCTGGATATTATTTTATAAATAATGATACCTGCCCTTCCAAGACTAAGATGAATGCCGACAAGGAAAAAACATTCATATTTCGTTAGCTAATGCACAATCACTAGTAGCACACTTCGATGAATTTAAAATATACTACGATTCCAGAGAAGTTCAAGTCATAGGAGTAACAGAAACATGGATGAAACCATCAATTACATCAGAATTTGTTACACTGAACCATTATTCTCTCTTCGGAAACGACTGGGAAGGGAAGAGAGGGGCAGGGGTGGGTATTTACGTTCGTGAACCCTTGTCGGCCAAAGTGTTGGGAACATCGCCGAACGCCTACTCCAATAAACCAGAGTATTTATGCCTAGAGATAAGTCGAGCCTCGCAGAAAATGCTACTTGCAATAGTATATAGGGCTCCACAATCCGAGCGTTTAAATGCTTTTGAAAACCTTCTGGGTTCTCTCATCTCCAACCACGAACATGCCGTAATAATGGGTGACTTTAATATTTATTTATCACGACCCTCTCCAAGCAAAGATATGCTCCAGGATATGTCATCCGGATTTAACCTTAGCATTGTGCCCACTGAACCAACCTGTCACTTTCATTTCTCCAGCACAACTTCAGACATATTTTGTGTTGATGACAATAAGAAGGTGGTTAGGATAGACCAGCACGCGGAGCCTGACATGTCCTGCCACAATCAATTATCTCTAGTATATGAATTCAAAGTTCCAGAACAAACGATAAAGTTTATTAGCTTCAGGGACTATACTAGACTATACATACAGGGACTATAGGTCTTTTGACCACAATAAGTTTCTTTCCTATCTAACAAGCAGTGATTATAATTAAATCGTAAGTGCTCAGTCACCAGATGATAAAATAGAGTTATTCAAATGTTAGGCTCGATCAAATTCCCTCCATACTTGTTTAAAACAATGTGATTCCATATGAATATCACGTAAAAAATCTTGGGGTTGTCATTGACAGAAATTTGAACTGGAAAACGCACTGCCAAAACATCAGAAGTAAGTGCTTCAAGAATCTAAACCAAATGATTAGAGCTAAACACCAACTTCCATTTAATATCCGTTAAATAATCGTAAATTCAATAATTTTTCCCAACTTCGATTACTGTAGTAGTATAATATGTAATATTGATGAGGAAACAAACCGCAAACTACAAGTTGCGATGAATGCTTCAGTACGATTCATCTGTGATTTAAAACGATGGGATCATACAACCGATGCATATACAAAACTAAAATGGCTAAAAGCACGTGAAAGGCGGATTTATTTCTCTCTAATAACGGGTTAAAAAATTCTTAAGACTGGCTGTCCGTCCTATATTTTCAATAAATTAATTTTCAAAATAAAGATGCAACAGCGTTCAACAAGATCCTATCTTTCCGACCTACTGATCCCCCACCATCGTACGGAGACTTTTCACAATTCGTTCACAGTCTCCTTTTCTCGCAGATGGAATTGACTGGCAGATGATGCAAAGGCAACCAAATCCATCGTACGATTTAGAAGAAAAAATTCCGATTTAATACTTACCAAAGCGCTGAGGTTAAAGGTGTAATTGATTTTTGTTCTTGTTACTTTGATGTTTTTGTTCTGCAATATTATATATATCTGCACTATTTTTGGTTTTACCTCTGCCACAGGTGAAATTGATTTTTTGGAAGTAATTAATTTAATTCATTTAGACGTACAATTTATGTAAATTTTATTTTCAACTACTTCATTCAGGTTAACTACATTGTTTCCTAGAATCTCGACTTACCATTCACAAGAAATAAGATCTTGTTCTGTAATTTATTTTTTTTGTTTCCACTTTTATATAACAACGAGCGGAAGATACCCGTTGAAATTCAACGGGTGTGGAATACGTTGAACTTATTTTATAAGAAAACCACAAAGCCTGAAGAAAAACTGTCAGCGTGGTCATTTGAGGAGTTCGTAACCTATCTTGAATGTTGTGTTTGTTGTAGTAGACACGCTGACCGTTTTCCAGGTGCACGGAGAGATGAGTGACTGTTGGTCCACTTGCATGCACGGGAAACCCAAAAATCGGCCACGCAGACTCATTACTACTTAAATAGCAAATGTTGATAGTTGGTCACCCCGTCCCTCCGGTTCTCTTGAGCCGTCTTCTGAGTGATTTGCAGTTTGATCGCTTCCCTTGTGTACATAAATATATTTGCATTCAATGACTTGATTTAGTTGCGCAATACGACGTTGATATGTGCGTTGAGTGTCTTAATTAGGATTGGAGAGTAGAGTATAATCCAGCGGTTGACAACGTACTATGAAGCATTTGCAGCAGCCATTTTTATTTGACCTATGAATCCTCCATCACTCGGATTGCACCTTCGGCATAAAGGGTAGCCATAATCATTGGTTTCGGTTACTAAATAAAAAATCTATGGTGATTCTTAGTGCACTTGCCGATTTTCATGCACGGATGACGTTCATTACGCAGAATTTCCGTTCTTCATTCGGGTAAGAAGCATGTAGTGACGTCAGTATAATTTCCGCCATCTTAAAACAGATTGAAGTTTCGAAACAGATGCGTGTATATTTGAACCAGATTTATGACTGGTTACCCGTCCGTAGGTTAGGTAAGGATGAAAGTTGTGCGGTTCTTAGCGTAACCCGAGAAACACCACGGGGAGATGAGACCGCTGGTGAGTATTTATTTGACCATCCAAGTCTAACTTTAGTCGTTTTTCTTTCAAAGGCTCATTTTCTCGCAAATATGACATTCATTTTTCTTTAGAAGATTTTTAGATAGGTAACTTATTCTTCTATTAGGCATGTTGATGGATATTTTTTCAAGTCCAAGGAGGGGAAACACAGCGGAAAGTGAGAGTCTGGAGTAGGCAGCTCGATGATTTAGTGAATATACCTTAGTTAGCTGAACTTGAACACTTAAAAACATATATAAATGACTCGTAACGTTTATGATGCGGGAATTGGTCTAACAAACAGTTCACAATCGTAATGAGAGGCAGATGCAGACAGTTCCACCACGTGTAATTCATTTGAGTACAAAACGATAATAAACAACGCCGTGTTTGTTGTAGCAACAGAGGCATTATTAACCTTACTATTTGCTGCACGTTAATATTCTTGAGCATTTAGTTGCGTGTGTAATCTATTTTATTCCTTTGTGTCTCGTTTACTACGTAAGTGTTCTCTCATATATATGCAGTGCCCCTATGAAAGCTGCTTTGATAATAGGCATTGAAGAGTATACTTGTTGTAAATATGCATTGAATTTATCGATTACCCCCTGAAGCAATCTATCATGGGGCCCTTGGGACTCTGGGCCCTTCTGTTACAAATTTTCTTTCTACGTGCAATCATGGACATGTAAGAAGACGTGATATTTAAATGCTAGAGACGTGAATATTCTCTGAAAATCAAATCTCTGGTTGTCAAGGAAATGTGTTATTGTTGATTTCAGAGAAAAAGGTGAGATTTTTCAGTTGAAAACATGAAGTTCAGACAAATACGGAGCGTAGAAGGATATCGATTGATAAAATTAGAAACTTCATTTATTCAGCTATCCGATAGAAAAAATTCCAGTCCTATTTCTTGAGTGAATGTACTTTTAAAAAGTAAAACATTAAACCACTGCACCGAACCCAATGCTTGCCATTGACCACCAGTGGGGACCTTAAGGGGGCCTTTGGGGGCCCTGAGGACTTTTTGATATAGAATATGTTACAACCAGATATGTCTTCAATCTGCATGCCAAATTTTAGCTCAATCGGTCCAGTAGTGTTTGCGTGATGGAGCAACAGACAGACAGGGACCATTACATTTTTATACATATTAGTAAGGATCACACCCTTAACCCTGAAAAAATAGGGATTCGGTTAATTGAACCCTACAGTGTTTGTTGTCTATCAGTGACAAACTCGTGTTCTAAATTTCATCAAAATCGGTCCTGTGGTTTAGGAGGAGATGTGGAACATACATACATACATACATACATACATACATACATTGACTTTTATATATATAAAGATGAGACTATTGAACTCATGGGCTATTACTCAATTCATTTTTTTCTCTTGTAATGTCTGTAATCATGTAATCGGTATTGTCACGTATTAATAATAATGTCAATTATATTGTTTCCCAGTATGGCGACCGACTATTCATATGATATTAGATTTTTGTTTTACAATTTATTTTCTTATTTTTCCACTTTTGTATTTCAACAATTCTAATCAAACACAAGGTCTACATTTCAATTCATTTATAGTTTTTACTATTGCCCAGTAATGATATAATTTGTTTCAATTTTTGTCTAAAAATATATACAGGGTGATTACAAATGAATGTATCGGTTTCAAAGATCTTTATTTTTCAAATGGTACAAGCTACAGAGCTTCGCGACCTCTTAAAATGACCGACCGGTACGTTCTCTAGTTTTGTTGAAAAAAAAACATTACAAATGTTTAATATGTCCTTCTTGAGTAACCCGAACAATATCAACTCGATATTCAAATTCCTTCCACACTCTGTGAAGCATGTCATCAGTTACTGCATTCACAGCCAAAGTTATGCGTGCTTTCAATTTATCGCTGTTAGTAGGCTTTGATTAATATGGGCTTTTTTTTCTACTGGAAGCAAATTCCAATGATTTTGTGTTTCAGCAACTCGGGATTTCCCCCATTGGCACCTCTCAGTTCGTGCTCATCTTAATAAGACCTACCCACAAAGATGGATTGGTCCATCTGCAAGGCAAGACCTCGCCCTTCATTTGTGGCCTCCGAGGTCATCTGATCTCACACCATGTGATTTGTTTGTGGGGATATGTCAAGGATCAAGTCTTTGTGCCTTCATTGCCTACTAACAACGAGCAATTGAAAACACGCATAAATTTGGCTGTGAAGAAAGTAACTGCTGACATGCGTCACAGAGTGTGGGAGAAATTGGCCCATTACCAGAGCATTCGTGTCACATTCCTTCATCACCCACTCATTCATAGTCCTATCTCTCAGCTTTTACCGCAAAAACGTCACATATATTGCGTAACCAACGGATTTTTGGCTGATCAACACCTAAGCTTAATCGCCACTCAATAAAATGAGGAGTAGATATACTTTTATGAGCGGCAAATTTTGGTTCCTTAGTAAAACATTCAATCCTAAATATATTCTAGTAAATATTACCAGGTAACCAATGCCCTCATATATGCATCAAGTAAAAATCCTTCTTTAATGTGATAATGTTATCGATCGTTCATTTCCAAAAGTTGTCACTAGATACTTTTAACTTTACGCAACGTACCTGAATAAACTGCGCCATATTTATTTGTGATTTAAGCGATACGATAGAAATTTAAATCTTTTCAACATTTCTGAACAATTCCTCGAGAGATTTGACCTTCAAATGTTTGTAGATTCCAGTGCCGCCAACGGTGTTCTCTCGATACGCTTAATTTTAAGCATTCTGAGTTCTATTCGATTTTCAGTACCGAAATTAACACCGTGTAAAGTGGCATAAAGACAAAAAAAGTGGAAAAAGAGCTCGTCACTTGATAATGAAATTAGTCGTGAAATAAGCGTATTCCTGTGGAAGACTGTAACGTCATTTTTTTCATTCACCACGTAAAATTTCTACCACTTTAGCCCTAAAATGTTTTTTAAATGTATTTTTAAACATTCACACCAGACTTTTATGTTGAAAGAGGCAAAGCAATTAATATTTACCTCGTTTTTTTGCGAGGTTATGCTTGCATTATACGTACTTCTCCGGCGAAAGAAAACTCAAGCGTTCCAAAAGCTTTCACGTTCAAAGCTCATCATTAGAGGAAATCCTTGCGTGTGAAAAGACTCCTCACTGTTTTTCACGCCACCGCCATTAATTAGTCATTTGAATATTCCCGGTCTAAAACAAAATTAAAAGAGTATTTCATGTTCTCATGGCACCACTCAACCCTCAGCTAACTGTGGTAACTCAACCCTCTTCAACCACTTGAGGTAATTTGCTTTGGCTTGTGACGTAGGTTGGTAGAGTCGAGTTTTTCATGTCAACCCGACGTGGCGCGTGAAAAATGCGTGTTTACTTTCCACGCCTGAAGTGAAACCAAGAGGGGAAGCATGAAATTATATTGATGCTCCGAGAAAGTGCAGTAGAGCAGTTACGTAGCCGTTAGCGAACTTTTTCTGGTGATACGCACCATGGATAAATAAACTAATGAACGAGCAATTAGCAAATTTCCTCTGCATCATTAGGCGCTGAAACTCCGGGGTGAGTTCTACACCCGACTATCCAACCAATCATCGGCCTGAATCACTGAGTGGGTGTGAATGTTATTTTTGGCTAAACTTCCATTTAATACTATCGCATGCAAGTGAAATGCAAGTGAAAACATGTTTTAATTTTCTTCTTCTGTTTTTACCCAGAGATCCCTTTACTATTTTAAATCTTTCGATTTAAAACTTTTTATTTGTACCATTTAAGCATTTCCTCCGTAACGGATTAATGACCAAAATATTTATCATTATGATGAAGGCATACGATAAAAAGTTTGCTATTTTCTTAACATCATAATTCCAAATAGATGGCCAATAATTATTGCGATTAAGGGAAATAGTCGTTATTACCTTAAGGCATGGCCGATGTAGTCGCAGTATCACACCACAACATGTGTGGTTATTCTTGAAGTGCGTTGTCCGATTAGCTTGGTCGTTACAAAAATTTTATCAGGTAAGAGAGATTTTCAAGGAAATTGAACAGGCAAACTGAGTAAATTAAGTATTATCCTGGGTTACGCAATTTCAAAGCCACTTACGAGTTGATTCCTGCCCGAGACTCTTGCTCTCAAGTTTTAATTCTCCCTAACCGTAGTTGGCGCTTATTTGCCCTGCCTGTTCGTTGATTTTTTCCCGCGAACGATAAGAGAACGAAATAGCTGCTACTGTTAGTTTATAATCAGGTTTGTTGATAGGTAGTGTAGCTGATAAATTGATTTACTCCCTAATGATTGTTTCTCAATCTTCTACGTAATACTAACAGTAGATCTAGCATGATTCCTGTAAAACTGTTGTATTTGTATATTTTCCAAATACTCTCTTACTCGTAGCTTCAATAACATTGGTATTATACGTATAGCGTGGTGAGTATTGGTAAAAGTTCACAATCTGACACCTTTTTGCAGATTTATTCTCATGGATAACTGTCATTTCATTAACTTAGACGTTTCACTAACTTTAGTAGAACATAATGTAGTGTATGTTGGTGAAGACTCACCCCCTGCCACATGCCTTTGAGGTGGCTTCCAGGGTGTAATGTAGATGTAGACGGATTCCTTGGTAGCTGGAAACGGGAGGAATCATACATATACTCAAGGAGTAACATGGCAGATCTTGAAGGATGCTTGAATCGCACGTTTATTCTCCTCGATGGCCAACATCGCAGTCGGGCAGCTTTTTTAAATATTACTTCATGTAGAACATAAAAAAGCCGATAGAAAAGAGATAATAAATAAGGTAATAAAACGTAAAATAACTTTTCTCAGTCCTGTTCAAGCGCATTAATCTCTGACGTTAAATTTTGCTAATTGCTGAGCTTCTCCTTCCCATTTTCATCCTAGACTTGCGTCTGTTTCCTTCAGGACATTCTCAGATTATTCAATTTCTATACTGCACCGCCATCTTTTTCTTGGCCTGCCCACACCTCTTGTATCACCTAGAAGCTTTACTCTGGCAACCTTCCATCTTTAATTCTATCAATTTCCTGCTTCCGATCGTTTATTCAGTCGTTGATATTGCCTACATGGCAGTCCTTTCTGATATTTTCAATTCTCAATCCATCCAATGAGGTTTTCCCTGGGAAATGTTCAAAGGATATTTATATTTGGTTTTTAGGAAACTTTTTTTTCTATATTTCTTCGTTCTTGACTCTGCGTTATGGGTAAGTGTTGGTAGAACTGACTGTTCAATGGAATTTGTCCTATTCTAAAAAATCAAGTAATGTTCTTGACCTGTTTCAAGTTAGGACAAAATATTTGTGGATCGGTATGTCTTATAATTCATATTCGTAGTCAGTTGTGATTGTTTTTCAATTTATTCACAAAATGTAAAAATTATATGCTTTTCCCCGTAATTATATGGTTGGGTGAACATTAAACTCAATAAATTGATAGTAAATTAAGAATCCTTCCCGTACCTCTGCGTACTACGTGTTCATGACTAATTCATTCCTTCCATTTCATCTTCATTTAATCGGCATCTAATATCTATTATCAGTAGTCAGTTGTGACTGCTTATCCATTTATTTATGAAGTGTATACTTTAAATGGTTTTTCCCATAATTAAATGGTTGGATGAACATTAAACCTAATCACTAAATAAATAAATAATAAATTAAGATTACTTTCCGTATCTTTGCGTACTACTTGTTCACGAGTGATTATTTCTTTGCATTTCATCTTCATGGGCTATATGTCTAAAATATATCATTATCATATTGTTCCATACAAATAGCTACTCTTCTTATTCTACGGATTCCCCAGAATTGCCGCTTAGGCACCTCAAGGTTCCCGTATGGGTTTCCCTTCCATCTTTGCCCGTGATTCACAAAATAGCAGACACGTCCCATTTCACGCGAGTGCTGAATGTTGTTTGTAGTGCTTCGTGGAAGCGGGTGAGGAATCCTGAATCCACAGACCGTGTGTGTGTGAGAGAGAGATAGCGAGAGAATGAGGCGAGCCGGGAGCAAAACATTCGGGTGGAACGGAAAAGAGTTGATCTTTGGGAAGTTTCCTCAAGGGGAGGTCGAAGAATTCATGATAAACTGAGAGGTGTGGTGACTGGGAGTTCGGTTATGTTTGCAAACTCCATGGGAGAGACAAAGGAGAGTTGTTGGATGAATTGGCAGATTCAAGAGCAGACTTCCACTGGGATGAAACGGCAGTTTCAAACTTGAGAGACGGGAACGCGGAGTTAGTCGAACGCGGGAAGGAGATTGAATGAGGGGATACCACCGCGTGAGACAATCGGAAAAATTCAAACCGAAATAAATGGAAGTCCTCGCATGTATATACACAACTTCCGAAAGCATGACGTGGTTCGGTCGTAGTAAAGGCTGAATGCAAATACATTCTTTGATATTTTGGAATTTTATTTTCAACTCTGCCGTCTTTCTCTGAAATATGGACATTAACATCAATCCAAATCAAAAGGATGGAAGCAGCGGAAATGAGATTATTAAGACCATTGGCTAAATAATCTCATTTTTTTCTGAGTGTGGTCCTCAGTCCTCAGTATCATGCAAATTTACTCTATAACAAAACAAACCATGTAAATACCTACTTTGAACGTCCCTTTCTTCTATTTAGACAACAATGAGCCATCCTAATCAAACGAAATGGCCCCTAAAAGAATTGAAAATCATGTGATGGTGACTATAGCAGAACCTAGTAACCTAGAATTTTCAACCCACCGAACCACAACCTTCCACAAGTCGTTTGTTTTGACCACTTCATATCTTATGAATTCTATTCCATCCGATTTGAGATAATCTCCATCAATTCCTATTTTAAATGTAAATTGTATGACATTTTATTTAAATAATGTTTTCTTGAATAGTGAAGCCTGGTTAAATATTTCATTCTCATTATTATGCTGTTTTTAAATTAGATTTTTCATTCCATGGTCCATTCATTATTTGCTTTAATTGTTCTCAAATCTTCTATTGTTATTTTTTCATGTACATTTTTTCGTTCAAACTTTTCATAAACATGAGCCGTTTTGCTATACTGATTAAGCAGTTTTTTCATTGTTTCATTACTTTTTTTATTTGAATATTATCACTTTTACAATATTCATTTGCCTCCCAGCTCTTATACTGTGTCTTTTTGTTTGATTTAGGGAACTTGTCCTAGAGTATAATAAATATTTATTCCATTCTATTCTATTTACGATCAGAAACGAAATGGAGAAACCCACTCAGATCTAAATAACCCTGCCGTCGCCGGCTAAGGATGTTGAACAAGAGATTACCGTAGTGAATCCTCGACTACAGACCAACTGAAAAAAGAGATTGTGGTCATTCAAAGAAGCAATGGAGGGATTAGCTTCCAACCGGAAGCGGAGCAGGCCAAACTGCCTAATCGTTTACATTTTTCTATGATGATGATCTTGTTGAAGCAACAGTTAACCACACGTTATTTTATATCTTCATGTCAAGCAGACACCAATGCAAAGATTTAGTTTGCCCCAGCTCTTCACTCCTCTTTTCCCTCAGCTCACAGATTAATTCCTTCACATATGTTCATTTTAAAACTCAGCGTAATTTTCCTGGGGCACGATCACGTTTCTCTCTAACGCGTTAGCTCGCGTTGTCGTTATTTTCCAATTTCGCTCATGAGAGCGAAAACGTGATCGTAATTATTCAGATTTTGTGAGGTGATTAAAATCACTAGTTTGGATTGATGGGGTGCGTTCTTAGGGCAATGAGAGTGAGTATTAACGTTCTAGACTGTTCTGCGCTCTGGTTAATGATTACGACGACGCGAAAGAAGGAATTGTGCTCCTACCTCTGATAGGTGCATTCCATTCTTGGTCTTTCTCGGTAATTCTTCCCGTTAAAATAACCTTCCATTGCTATTTGGAGGAGTCCTCAGAATATGTTATTCCTAAAAGATGACTGATGTTTTACGCAGGGGTATTCGCGGTTTTCATCGAAAGTATGTAGAGACTTTTAATCTTAGATTTATTCCTTAAAAACTTAGGTCATGTTGCGTGCTCTATTGATTCTGTGCATTTCTATGTAATGACATCAAGGTTTTTGGGTTGCTTACGCAAATACGGCACGTATGGATGGACGACGGTTTTGCTGGCGTTGCTGTCAGCATCTTCAGTTCCCAATCCTTCAGTCGTTGCATCAGGTACATTTCTCTGAAGTTACTGCGTGGTAGCATCAATAAACAAGATGAACATTTGGACTTGAGGCAGGACAGACTAACCACGAGGATAATTTATTGCTCAAAGGGCCTTCGCTTTGCTCCTAATGAGAGTACTGATCAACCCAGTCCGCACTTTTCCTGGGGTAAAAATATTTTCTCGGCTTCGTTTAAGTAAATGAATGTTAACATTATTGCTTGGCTGCATATAATAGGCTTGAGTCAATTATTTTCCCTTCATGTTCATGTTGAGGAAATAAACTTAAAATCATTGTATTTTCCTGCTTCCACGCCAAAATAATTCTCCAAACAAATGCTTTTGTTCATTAAGATAGGTTGTGCGAGAAATTACTTCACATAAAATTCTATGAGTTCAGCCTCACAATAAAGAAAAACACCTCATCTTTCCAATGAGAACAAAGTATTAGCCACTTGCCACTATATGTTTTGAGTTATTTGGAAAAAATACCAACCATTTAAGAAATGAGAAATTTCTAACGCATATATCTCGTCAGAAATTTAGCCGTGAGTAGTTTGTATGCTCTCTCAACTGTTTTAAAAAATAAATCAATTATTCACTGGAGTTGTGTGGTGATTTTCATGGAATCGCACAAAAAATCTTCGGTTGCAAAGACGTTTTCTGTGTATGGCGTGAAAAACATGAGTCAAACTAAAGACTAATGCATGTATGTTTATATAATTGATTACTGAGAATTTCGGTCATATAAAACAATTTTTTGCACCATTGGTAAAAATTAAAATTCGTATATGGCCTATATTATGACCATGGAAAAATCTCGCTCAAACCACCTTTTAAAAAGTTACTAGACCAAGAGCCTTGGTGGAGATTTGAGTAATTTTATTCTACTCGGTTGAAGCATTAAATCCTCCTTGCAGAGTTAGTGAGGAAGATTAGCGCGGTAAGGAGGTGAATAATATTTGTGAGATAAGGAGATTGTGAGCGTAGAGAGATAACAACCGTGAAAAAAACGTATGCCTGTGCGTGGGTTAGACAAGAAAAATTGCCACCGTAAACTGATGAGCTTGACGCTGTCATTCGGAACCCGACACCGCCCCCAAGAAGACAGGAGAGAGGGTAGAGTGAAGTAAAGGCACCGAGGAAAGGGAAGGAAGGACGCCTGACAAGGACACCAGACACTTTCACCGAACCACCCCTCGGCTGAGGTCGGTAATTACTTAAGCTCCCATCCTCCCGGCAAATTTGGGGGTTTAGCTGCTTACATTCCTGTGATTCGTGGAAAAAAATTCCAAAAAGTGTCTAAAAAAGACTTAAAGAACCCGCGACATGCCAAAGGGGCTGAGAACTTTTCTTCTTCAAATTTATCTCATCGAAAACTGGGGAGAAATAGAAGGTAATTTCTAATAAGGAGAGGAAATATTATTTTTCTTTCGTGTATTTTACAAAAGAATGAAATACCTTGATGAGTTTTTTCTTCATCATCAGCATCAGTAGTAATCAATTTGAATATTTGTTTGCTGCAGCACTTTTCACCACTTTTTTTATAGTCAAACCGTTTTACTCCTTCATAACTTTCATTTTACCGTTCCGCACATTTTTCCCGCTGTATTCCATCCTTGAAATTTAACGCTATCTCACATTTATTTGTCCTTCCTTTACGGTTTTCATGAGGATGCTATGTCGCAGGATATTGATCACATGGCAATATAGTTTAGTGATTTAAAAGGCTACATTAAAGAGGATTGAAGAGACTATTAATATGCTTTGAAGGAGATCCCACTCTTTCGGTCATCGGATATGTCTTCAAAATAAGATAATTTTAACATGTATTGTTATCCATGAAGGATGTTATCGTTACAAATTATAAAATTTTGAGCAAAGCTTAAATAAAATAAACATTATTGTTATATTTAGTCTGAATAATATTTTTAAAAAGTTTATATTTTATATTTACTGCGTTTAAAAAAGGCAGGACAATGAAAAACAAAACAGTGTGTATAAGTATTCGTGTGGAGCGTGGTATTCTATGGATTGGATGCATTAAACAATAGTAAAGCAGACCAAAGAAGATCCAGAAAAGAGAAAGAAAGCATTCGAAACCTAGTGTTGAAGGATGATGCTGAAGATTGAATATATGTCAGATTCCATCTTTCGGGTATCCCGTCGCCTAGGTTGACTTTGAATAAACAACATTTGAATAGAATAGATGGTTAAAATAAGAAATTAAAAG